>JASDQU010242089.1:111016-127911 GCA_032191745.1 Picea mariana
TATATATATATATATATATATATATATATATATATATTAAATAAATCTAAATGAATAGTAAATTAATAATATTTTTATCTAAGATGAATTGGAGCTTTGCATAGGATGTTTGCGGCCTAGAACAATTATTATTGGGATCTTCCTTTTTGGTACTGTCCCATTGCTTAGATTTCAAATGTTAGGAATCTCCCCCTAGGGTACCCACCTCCATAGATGCAAGTCCTCCAAGCTTGCAAACCTTGATCATGCTTTTGAAGATTTGATAGTGCCCTCACTCAAGCCGGCAAGAATGCCCCCTATAAACAAGTTTGCGAAGAAGACAACGATCCTTCCCACTCTTTCTATCTAGACTCCAGAACATCAATGGAAAACAATGATCCTTGTGGAATGACCCTTGATTTGTGGCCTAGCCTTGTTACAATAGATAAATGGATCTCAAAATATTACTCCTCTAAGATGTGTGGACAACTTTCCTTTTTAACTTGTGGTAGAGGTTCTTTTGTATCTTTGATTGTGTCTAAAGAAAATCAAGATTTAATCTTTCATTCAAATCCATATTTCATGAGCTCATGAGCATTGCATCTCGACTATTGGTTTCTTGATTTCAATCCAATGGTGGAAATTTCCATAGTCTTAGTTTGGATTTGTCCTCCTCATTTTCTATTTTTGGGATAGAGCGACTTTAAAGAATACATGGGGTAGCTTAGGGAATTTTCTTGAAGCAACAAAGCAAAAAAGGATGCCAATATTTGTGTTCATATCTATATTGAAGTATCACTAGATAAAGGTTCATCCTTCTTTAGCTAGATGGACAGATTTTTCTCCAAGAATTGTATTATGAACAATTGTCATTAAATTGTAATATTTGTCATGCATATGGGAATTTTGCAAAGCACTATCAACATGGAATTCTTCGGATCTGAATTTGCTCTTAATCAACCAATACAATTCCTCAAAGAAAAGGCAATGCAGAGAATCACCCCCAATTTATGCTAGTCATGAAACATAGTTACCAACTTAACGAGCACTGTGACCTCAAAACGATGGGGGAGGGAGGCGATGTCGGGCATCGCGCCCTCCCTACTCACGTTCTCATATAGCCGCGGGTTGCAATCCACAACAATGGGGGAGGGGGGGGCGGTGTCAGGCATCGCCCCCTCCCCACCCACGCATCCATACAACCACGGGTTACAATCCACAACGATGGGGGAGGGGGGCGATGTCAAGCATCACCCCCTCCCCACCCAATTTCCAATTTTTATTTATTCATTTAGGTTAAAGTCCCATCCAACTTCATCCCCTCCCCACCCAATTTCCAATTTTCTTTTATTTTTTTTTTATTTAGGTTAAAGTCCCATCCAACTTCATTTTTTTTTAAATTTTGTTACTTAGATTAAACTTTGTGTGTTTTCTATTTTTTTTTTTTCAACGTTTTTAATATTATTATTATTATATTATTTTTAGTATAGTTTAGTAATTTTAATAGTTTTTTTAATGTTTCTATTTTTAATTTTTTTTTTTAAATTATGTGTTTTAGTTTTATTTTAATTTGTTTTGTGTTAATTTATACTTTAGGTTTTTTTGTAAAAAAAATGGTTTTGGACTCTCTCTTTTTTTTCCAGTTTTTGTGTTTCAAATTCATTGTTTTAAGGGTTCGTTTAAAAAAAAAATTACTCTTTTTTAATTCTTTTTTGATTAAAAATGTGAGGAAGGCTACATACGTGCTCTAGGTCTCAACTCTCCAAATTTTGGTACCTTATGATCCCAACAATGGTGGTCAATTCGGGAGGGTTATTGAGGGGAGATCGATTACTTCCTACTACAATGTTTCGATAGGAGGGGGTGACGCCCCCTCCTATTGAAACATCATAGCAGGAAGTAATCGATCTCCCCTCGACAACCCAAGCAAATCTACGCTTGGTAACCAGTGGGAACCTTCTCCATTGGACGAAGAATTGAAAGGTGGAGCAACTTCCCAAGAAGAAGTGACACTTTAGCCACATCAGCCTACCAACAAAACAAAAGAAAGAAGATCCAACACCTACATTCGATAGACAGACGAAACCCCACAATTTGAGATATGATCTACCAAGATCAATGATACCATTCAATACATGCAAGACCATGCTCTGATTTGTAAATTTATGGGTCCGTGGCCATAAAAAAAGGCCATGTTATGGTGGATTAAAACTTGTTGGAAGCTAAAGGGAGATGTAGAACTTAAACTCGGCTCGAAGGGATTTTTCACTGCTATCTTCAATTCACCAGAGAACAGGGAGCAGATCTTTCATAACAGACCCTACTTCTTTAATTCAGTTGGCCTCTACATTCGCCTTTGGAAACAAAAATTCATCCCTAAGAAAGAAGATTTTTTTGTTGGTTCAGTCCGGATCCACCTTTACTCGCTGCCCCAAGAATATTGGGATCTAGAAATTCTAGAAGGAATAGGTAATACCATGGGTACCTTTGTCAGAATTACAGACACCACTCAGCATGGAAGGTACACCTCCTATGCCAGAATCTGCATTTACCTCAATATTTTGAAGTCTCTACCTGCCTCGATTCGCCTTTGGCACAAGGATACAGATTGGGTAAAAATCATTGATTATGAACATATTCCCTTCCGATGTAGACAATTTCATGCTCATGGTCACCTATTCCATGATTTCCCATAGAATATCCAAGAAAATCCAAATAACCAGACGACCAAGGATGTATATGGATTTGAAAATCTCCCTCCAAAACAAATATCCTACAAAAAAACCTGCAATATCCACCACCAAAATTCCCCCGCATTAGTAACAACTTTGAATCTCTGGTCGAAAATCAAGAAATAGATATCCACCATAAACCACAAAACCAACAACAAGAAACACACATGCAAAAGGGCAACCGAGTACCTACAGAAACTAAGCACCAACAATAATTGCAAGAGGGTACGAGACAAGCACACCCAATCAATTATGAGGACGAAGAGATGACCCAAATCACGCACGGAAAAGAATATCCTAAAGATGGAAAAGACATGGAGCTGAGTGATCTAGATATACAAGGTATCGAGGCTGCATGCACCCAGAAAGACACCAATTCCATTCCAGATACTCAGATCCAATTGTCATCCCTTCTCAAGATCAAATCAAGGGATAAACCTACAACAACAACCAAAGGTAAGCACATGGCATCTTCCTCCCTTGGCATAAAGAGCGGTAACACAAAATATGCTCCTAAAGCTTTAAAAGAGGACAAAAAAAGAGGAAGAAAATCCAAACAACAACTTCTCTAAGAACTAAGAGAATTTATAGTAAACTTCGGTCACATCAAGATGATCACAGAGAATTTATCACCTTCCTCCCAACCTTCTCAATGAAATTAATCTCTTGTAACATTCAATGTTTGAACGACCTGAGAAAACAAAGAGCCCTTAAATGTTTACTGCTAAAGGAAAAACCCTCCATCCTCATGATTCAAGAAACCAAATGCACCATTGAAGTCCTCCAAATAATATCCAACAAATGTTGGTCTAGCTATCATTCCATGGCCATAGATGTTGAAGGAGTCTCCTATGGTTTAGCGATCCTTTGGAACCCCAATGAAATTCTCCTCTCTAATTTCTTTGCCACTAGAAGAACTATCTCAGCTCATTTTTGGTTGCTAGGAACGAAACAAGGGGGATTTTTGTCTAATGTTTATGCCCCCCAAACTTCTCCTGATAAAAAATCCTTCCTCCATTCAATTCAACAAATGGAACCAATAATTGACAATGCCCAATGGATAATAGGCAGCGACTTCAATATCATTACCTCGCTTGCAGATAAAAAAGGTGGAATTCCTCGTCTGGATCTGGAAACAGACCTCCTTAAAGAAACCATCTACAACCTGCTCCTTGCAAACTGGGAGACATGTAATGGCATCTTCACCTGGAATAACTGTAGAATGGGATCACACCAAATTTCCTCTCGTCTAGATAGATTCCTCCTCTTTGAATCCCTTATTGCTCAAAACTTCTCCATTGAAGCTTTTATTCTCCCCTGCCATGGATCCAATAACTAGCCAATCTGTATGGGCCTAGATATCTTATCCACTCCAATCAATTGTCCTTTCATATTTGAACAATTATGGCTTGATCACCCCTCATTCCAAGTCATTATATCCCAATGGTGGAAGGAACCTGCAATCCATAATGGATCCCCCATGTATATATTTCAACAATGCCTGAAAAATTTAAAGCAAAAACTCAAGTCATGGAACAACTAAGAGTTCGACAACATTTTCCTAACAAAAAAACAATTGGAACAATAAATGGAACAACTCCAATAGAAAATCATCTTGTAGGGTCACACAGGGGAACTTATAGAAGAGGAAACCCAACTAATAACTCAAATCACCATCAAAGAACAACAAGAAGAACAACTTTTGAAACAAAAATCTAAGATACAATGGCTCAAAGCAGGCGAGAAAAACACTAAGGTCTTCCACATGTCCATTCTACAAAGAAGACATCACAACATGATCACATCTATTAAAAATAAAGAAGGACACAAATTACTCAAACATGAAGAAACTCAATCATAATCGCTTCAATATTACAACAATTTGATGACAGAACCATATCCAAATCACCAACAAGCGATCAACAAAATCACCCAACATACTCCAAAAATGGCCACAAAAGAGCAGAATGAGATGCTCCTTCGAGATTTCATGTTTGAAGAAGTAGGGAAAGTAGTACTTGAAATTCCCAAAGGTAAATCTCTAGGACATGATGGCTTTACTACTAACTTCTTTCATGCTTGTTGGCCTATCATTAAGTAGGATATTTTGGAGGTGGTCGAAGACTCTCATAATTTCCTATCCATCCTTCCTACCTTAAACTCCACCTTCCTTGCACTCATTGTGAAAGAATAAAAAGTGGAGGATCCCAGTAATTCAGTCCCATTTTTCTCTACAATGTCATTTACAAAATCCTTACCAAACTCATTTATAATAGGATTCAACCCCCACTGCCCTCTCTAATCTCCTAAGAACAATTGGGCGATGTGGAAGACAAACAATTCCTTGATAATGTTATCTTAACTCATGAGTTAATCCACTCTCTACAAACCAAAAGAAAACCAAGAATGCTCATAAAAATGGATATGTCTAAATCTTTTGATAGCCTCAGTTGGGACTTCATCAACAACATCCTCTCTACATTTAGCTTCTCTCCTCCTTGGATCACTTGGATCATGTCTTTAACCACCTTGTCGTTCTTTTCCATTTTGATCAACGAATCTCCCTCGCCTATTTTTTTCCCATCTCAGGGCATCCAATAAGGAGACCCTCTTTCCCCCTTCCTTTTTATCCTTATGGCGGAAGGACTAGGGCATTCAATCAAAGAAACTATAGAAAACATGACATGGACAAGACTCAACCTCCACTGTGAAGCTCAAGAAACCTCTCACCGGTAGTTTTTAGATGACACAATGCTTATGGGATCCCGATAGCACGAGAATATCAAGCCATAAAACAAGTTATGTCCGCCTTCAAAGAAGCTTCTGGAACCTCCATCAAGCAAGGTAAATCTTATATATGCTTTTTCAATAATGTGATTGTTATTCAAGCTAACCTGGCCATGATTATAGGTTATCAAATCGACGTACTCCCCTAAAAATACCTTGAAGCTCCTTTAGTGTCCATCTCTCTAAAGAAGGTTTCTTGGGAGGATCTCCTATCTAGAATGAATAAGAATTGGAATGTTGGACCTTCTGATCTCTTAACCTAGCTAGAAGATTAGTCTTGGTCAAATCAGTCCTACAAGCCATGCATATGTACCTTTTCTCTACCCTAGTATCCCCCAAGTACATCTTAAAAGCGATAAAAAACATACAATGTACCTTCCTCTGGGGCGACAATAAGGAGCATAGTAAATGGGCTCGCATGTCCTGGGCAATAGTTTTCCTACCAAAACTAGCAGGAGGTCTAGGCCTCTGAGATCCTGAGAATCAGGTTAAATCTCTGGGAGAAAAATTCTAGTGGATATGGATTAATAACCCACATTCACAATGGGTGAGCATGTGGAAGCAAAAATACGCTCAAATGAGTCCAGATACGCAACTTATTAGAATGGACAACAAGCCTCCTAGCTCGAATATCTGGAACATAGCTTGCCAAAACAAAGAGATCATTCAAAACCATTGTTTCTAGGAAAGAAGAAATGGTCAAAAATCCCTCTTTTTGGACGACGCATGGAAAAAACATCCCAAATGGGAAGATACTGCCGAGCTTCAAAATTTAAGGATGTTTATGACTACTCACAACCTATATCTGGTAGCTCATTACTGGCTCCCGGTAGAGAAGCACCCTCAATGGCGAATTATTTGGTTACCCACCACTTATTGGCATGATGATCTTAACCCAAATTAACTTCAACACTTCTTGAAGGGCCTAAAAAAAAGGAAAATATGAATCACTCAACAAATGGCTTGCTTGAGATGGGGAAATACAACAAGTGGGGAATTCACAATCAAGGAATCTTACAGTTACATTTCTAACCACTTACAGTTACGTCGCTAATCACCAACATACTCCAAAATAGGAAATTTGGGAGAAAAGATGGCTCCAAAATCTTTGGCCAAAAGTATCAACCTTTATTTGGCTTTTGGTGCATGGAAAAATCCTAACTTGGGACAATCTCCTCAAGAAAGGCACAATCCAAAACAATCGAACATATCTTCAATTCATGCCCTTTTGCTCAAGCACTATAGGACCAAGGGGCAACGATCTTCTAACACTCTAGCAGGGACCATCAATGCATATAGCATACCATTGAAGCAGGGCCTTGAGACATAAATCATAACCCAATAGTAAATAGAGCCTGACAACTACTTCCAGGGTTCACACTTTGGGAAATTTGGAAAGGAAGGAATAGAAGGATCTTCAAAGAGGAGTAGCTAAACTCTAACTTAGTTTGGAACCAGACAACCAAAGAAATTCAAGAAATTATCCTGATTCAACATTGGTCAGAGCAAGATTGGAACAACTCAACACATAAAAGAAGCATCCTAATCAAATGAATATTCATCCCAAAATCCATCTTGAATGCATACTCTGCTCCCTCCTATTGGTCCCCTCCCCCACAGGGCTTTCTCAAATTAAATTTTGATGGTGCCTCCAAGGGAAACCAGGAGCAACAAGATGCAAAGTCTTATTAAGAGATGAAAGGGGTCAAATTCTTAGAACCTATGCTGGAAACATGGGTCTAGATAGCAATAATGCAACAAATCTCAAATCTTTATAGGAAGGATTTCAGATAGCCATCAGATAATGATATAAAAATCTCATTGCAAAGGGAGACTCTCAACTAATCATCAATATGCTATCACGCCTTTAGTAAGGTTCTCCCCTCCACAAAGTCTCAAAATGTTGGCATCTTTATTTCTCGCTAGAAAGAATCAGTCATCTCCTCCAACAGATCTCGGGTCTCATTCCATCTCATGTTAGACGTTTTGCAAACAAATCGATGGAAAACCTAGATAACAGGGGAATCCAAGGATCCTACGACTAGTGGGACTAGCCTTGGTATTTCCAACATCTTAACGCTTTCACTACACAGTGCTTTGCCCTCTTCACAGAGGATTGTTGGCCTCTATATGGGGTGACAGGGATGAGAACATAAGACACATGGACACATAGGTGAAAATTAGATTGACCAAATCAAGTGTGCATGTCATCGACCACGTGGATGGGCGTTTAAATTGCTACCCATCTTAGTCTAGTCAGCTTGACATTAGTAATGGGTTTGTCGATGTTTCTCTCGAGACTGACCTTCACCCAACCCAATGAAAATTAAATATGCAACCACCACCTCGAGCTCCAAGCCTTTGGCACCCAACTGTCAAGGAAATGTGACGATGCAAGGTATGCACAACATATTCCAAGCACACGATCTTCAGTACACCTAGTACGATATTGGTTGAATCCAATAGTTAAGGAACCGTGGAGATAGTACACAGTAGTTATTGGAAAGATCTAGCGAGATTTTGAGTCTCAACAAAATGAATAACAAGGGTCACGAAAAGGATAAGGCATTAGACAGACCGAGGACTTTGAACATTTAGTGTGGTGGAAACAAGGAAGCTCTGGCTCAAGTTGGTCTCCATGATAGGAAGCACAACAACTTGTCCACCAACATGTGGTGGATCGACGTTCACCTTTGGTTCATTCATCCTACGATATGAAACATGGCTCCATGCAGAGGATACAAGAGACGTTATCTTCGAGGTGGATGCTAGCCTTTAGAAACTTCCTCCAACCACAGGGAAGCAAGGACTCCCACCACCAGAGTCCAATAGGAGGCTTATAAAACAATGTCATCTTTCCAAGAATCTATTACTCAGCATATTGGGGAGAAAATTGAAGAGGTCAAAGAAGATATTCAGACAAAATGCATCCTCACACCAAAGAAAGAGGTGGATGAGGGAATTATCATTTGGGTGCCTGACATTGGAAGCTTGCGTGGTTGAGAGTTAAAATACTGGCGAACAGTAGAACTTTATTGGCATTTGAAGATGATTTTGGGGAAAATGCTACAAACTAGAGAAGAAGCACAAAGTACCATCCAACTCCAGCTGGAAGAATTCCACCTCATCCTTCACAAAGTCATGTTGTGTCTACCACCTGCTAGTTCAACATCAACAACACAACTCAATAGGCATGCAACTACCGCTCCTCCATAGGAGCCACATGCCCTTCCTCCTTCGGGATAGTTAGTATGTTTTTTCTTTTAAATTTTGTTACAATGAAGAGTAGGCATATCTTTGTGTTAGCTTTTAGCTACTCTCAGAAGAATATATATTTTTCTTATCTAGTAAGCCAGACTCTGTTTAAAAACATCATGCAAAATTTTTGGATTGATAAGCTATTCCTCTGCTACTGGTCTGGTTTCCCTAGTGGCAGACCAATAGTTGAGAATTTTGTTACGGATCCTCTATTGATAGAATACAATTTTTTGCCCGATGTGTTAATAAAAAAAAATTGATTAAAAATTTGTGATTTGCATTTTTTCTTCAAATAATTTTTTTTCTTTATTTATCAAAGAAACTTGTTTTTTTTTTACTTAAAAAAAATAATTTGTTCAAGGGTGTGTTTTTTTTTCAATTTAATTATTACTATTTCTTTATTTCTCATAGAAATTTATTTTTTTCTTTAAAAAACATAATTTGTTTAGGGGCGTTTTTGTTTTTCAATTTAATTATTTTCTTAATGTAAATTATTAAAAAGCAAAACTTAATCATTAAATATATTATCAATTAATAACACTTTTAGATTTAGTAGTCGATTCTCAATGTTTAATTTGTGGTGGCGTCACTAGTCAATTTCATGGTTTTAATTAGGTCATAGTTTTTACTCTAAAAAAAGGTTGTGCTGCCAATAACATTGCTTTTCGATTTTAGGAATTTCAGGGTTTTGTCTACAATGTCAAGGTTGCGATTTCAAACAAGTCACAATTTTATCAATTCAAGGGTCAATTTCAGGGTTTTGTTTGCAATGTCAAGGTTGTGATTTCAAACAAGTCACAATTTTAACCACTTCCAAAAAAGGATGCTACCAATAGCACCACTTTTTGGAACATGAGTAAAAACAACCACTCTAAAGAAATGATAACTATAGAGAGTTCTTTTTAAGTTGGTAACTTTGTTATGAACAACAAGAAGAAACAACTAACACAGTTGAAGAACCATAAAGCACCCAAGAATGATCCCTCTCGCTCTAGCTAATTATAGGCCCTAGGAGCCTTAGAGGCCTTCAAGACACCTTCAAGATGACCAAGGAGGAAGGGGGGACCCAACCTTAAGAATGAAGATTTTGATAAACCTCTGCAAGAGAAGATATGATGACAAAATCTTAAAACAAAAGAAACCCATGCACACACAATGCACAAGAAATTTACCCTAGAAACCCTTAACCAAGAAATTAACCATCAAACTTAGAGCCACACTTCTCTCTATATCATTATATTAAAAAATAGTTCAAGAGAAAACATTTAGTTATTCCATAGCATCGATTAACCTTAATCGACAAAGTGGTATTAGATTACAAACCTAATCCATTAAATGGGATTAGATTACAATGGGTTGAAACCATTGGCTAAAAAGAACAAAAGTGGCATGTTATGCTAGGATACACGATCTACTTACATGTGAATAATTCAACACATATACAATAAAGAGGAACCCCCATGCTCCACATATGTGGTAATCCCCAAAGCAATGAAAAACCATCAAGTAGACCACAACAACCCCATCTAACAACAAAGGAAGATCATCATTTGTAGTTGCCCAATGCCAAACATCAAGGTATTCAAACTATCCTTACTAAACCAAAGTATGATCAACTGATTGTCAAAGTTGAACTAGCAACAAGGATGGAAGAGGATATAGAAGAATGGAAAGGAAATGACAAAGGAATGGTCCTCAAGGCCACATTAAAAAAACTTCCCTCCTACCCCTCCCCTTGTTAAGAAATAGACTTCCACGCCAAACCTTCTAGGAAAGAAGAGACAAATTTAAACAAGAAATTAAATGACAAAGCAATCACACGGTACATAGAGATTTTACTCTGGAAACCCAAACAAGAAAACCAACATTTGTTGAGAGTCTTTCTCTCTTGTTGTCTTATTAATTTATAATAAAGAGTTACATGACTAACCTTGGTCTACACCTAAGACATAATTTCCATCATACCCTCTTGCTTCTACAAGAACAACACTGCAACTAATTTGACTTACATTTACATGACCAATAACCTCTCCTAAATATTAGCAGGAACATCCAAGATTGATCAACATAATATTATTACAAAATTCCTTATTTATAGGATTTACAGTAGGAAAAACCCGAAAGCATGGTGCCCAAAAATGGGTCTAGATCCATGCGGATCATTGGCTACAAATCCCATGAATCTAGGGATTTTGTTATTGTCGACTACCATTCGGATTACTAATGAACTACCAATTGAACTCTTTTTGGTCTTCAATCGGTTTCCACATGAACTCTTGATGACCTCTTGTTAGTTGACCTCTCAACTTGTTGTTGATCACTTCGACTTCGACTTTTCCCGGTCGACTTCAACCTTCAACTTTCACTACAAAGAATATAAAACCCAACATTCTCCCACTTGTTGTCTTCTTTATTGAAACATGAGAACCTAAATTTTTGTTCACAAAACCAAGGCAACAATGCCCATTTCCTCTCTACGCCAAGAGAACTTCACAGCACTCACAGACTTGGTCAAACAACCTGCCATGTTTTCCAGCATGTCTACTTTCTCCAACAACACCTTGTTACTATCCACCATGTCTCTTATGAAATGGTATTGTACATCAATATGCTTCATCCTGGAATGATGTGTTAGGTTCTTTGCCAGAAATGTTGTGCTTTGGATGTCATAATTCATCTTCATAGATCTTTGCTCAAATCCAATCCCTGAACACAACCTTTGCAACTGTATTGCTTCTTTGCTTCTGTTAGCGTTAGAAGTCACTCCTGGATTGCTTGCAGGAGCAGAGCCCAATGCCCATCAGTTTTATGTCACGATTTGTTTATAAAGGGTGATCAAATGGAGATAATGGCTCTAGGAGGTATCACTCTAACTCAGGGACTAAGTCTGGTACGTTAAGAACAGAGGAGGTCTAGAATCCTAACTTCAGCCAGTGGGTTGATTTAAAGTTGAACAGGTGGAAGACTTAGGAGAAAGTGAACAAACAGCTCTGGGCATCAGGCTTGCAGTAGTTTGCAGAGGAAAAACTCCGGAAACAGGATCCTCCTGGTTCAGGGCTTCAAGAAGCTGAAAGAGGACTTGACTGGATCCTCCAATTCCAAGTCATTCAGCGCTAAGAGAATTACAGGGACTGATTAGAGGTTCCGTAACTATTACAGTGATCCATTACAACATCATCCTATAATAGTTACAGCTCGACTGGATCCTCCAATTTCCAGCTGCTCTAATACAGTGTAAACAAAGATATGATAGAAACTGGCATTCATAAGGCAAGAAGTCTCCAAATCTCGTACATAACTAGAACAACAATGCTTCATTAAAATTTTACAACCAGGGAGCTCTGCTCAACCATCGATCCCTTACATAATGGCAAAAATGCCTACATATACTTTCAGCCAAAATCCGCCTGGCAACAGTATCTCAGGACTTTTAATGGGGGGGTCGTTTCCTCAATCAAATCTGTCCTCTAGACTCCTGTCATATGCTCCTTCAATTCAGCATGGCTCGTGCCAGGGGGTAGCTGAGCCTCCTTTAATATTTGAATTGGCATGTTCAGGCTCTCTTGACTATTTGAAGACTCGGTGTGACCCTTCTGCATAGAATCGGTACAACGGGACTCCCCTGGGTACACTCTGGCCGGAACCTCCATACTCTGAAATAAATGAGTGATGCGAAGCTTCACCTACCTTCCTTATCATTTTCTGCTGAGCCGAAACGACTCCTTGAATTCCCTTGGGAAACTCTACTGCAACAACCCGATCCACAGGTCCTTTCCAATCTCTTCACGGCCTTCAGCACCTGACCGTGGTCATCCTTGACTCTGTATCAGGGATCGAGATTTCGCGATTCCTGCTGTTAAGAGTTCTTGAATCCTGAATTCCCGATCACCGATCCTCTGATGAGTGCGTGCATGGGCTAGCCCTCCTTGCTATATTATCATCCATGTGACCACCTCTTATGTGACCCGAGCCGAACCTCTGTCGGGGTTTCGGCGGTTTTGATGCCTCGATGCATAAGTGCCCGGGAGTCGCGATTCTCCGATTGCCGATGGCTCCTTGCGCGCTAGCCCCCTGACTATGCCCCGATCCAAATGACCGTTACCACATGCCCGCGGCCGTATAACCTTCCATCGAAGTTTTGGGGTTTGCGAGGTCAATGTTCACACGTCCTCCGGATTCGCGATTCCCCGATCCCCGATGGCTTATGGCCATGACATGTCAACAGCGCCTTCTCCGACTCGAAAGCTTGCCACCTGTCCTCCACTATGATCGTAGAAACGTCGGGAAATCAGGTATCGGGATATCGCGATTCCTACTATCAGGTGCATGGGACTTTCATATCCCTGATCCCCGACTCTGCAGGATCTCTCGCCACGTGCCACGGCTGATGGATGGCTCTGATTCAGTCGGGCAATCACGCATCGCGATTTATCCATGTAAGAGCTCTCTGCCTTTAGAAACTCCGATCCTCCGATGGACTGAAATCCCGACTTTCCTTTTGATGTCTGACATGCGTCCTGCCAAAATCAATGGCTAGGATCCCATCGATCTTTCGAGACTTGAAAAGTCTCGGCCGTCTCTCCCTTTAAAATCCCGATACCAGAATTGTTACTAACAGCTTCCATGAGTGGTTGCCATGTATTCAGCTCATGTTGTTGACAATTCTACGACTGCCTACCACTTACTCATCCATCTAATTTCTCCACTAAACATATTGAACACATATCCACTGGTCGACCTTCATTGATCCAAATCTCCAGCCCAATTGATGTTGACAAATCCATGTACTTCTACTTCCTTATTAGCTTTAGGATTCCCTTGGTAGCATATAGAATAGTCTTTTGTGCCACACAAATACTTGAATACTCTCTTGATAATTTTCCAATTCTATTTTCCAAGTGTCAACATGTATCTACTCAACACTCCCAATGCATGGGAAATTTCTGGTTGAGTGCATACCATTGCATACATTAGACTACAAACAACACTTGCATAGGGAACACGTGCCATGTCCTTTATTTCTTCCTTTGTCTTTGGACGTTGTTCAACAATTAACTTTGCTCCCATAGGAATTGACACCTTTATAGGTTTGCATTCCTACATGTTGAAATGATTCAAGATTATTTCAATATATTTCCTCTCGTTCAGCCAAATCTTTCTAACTGCTCGATCTCTCTTGACCTTCGTTCCCGAAATTAAGTTCACTGCACTGAGATCCTTCATGTCGAACTTGGAGAATAATTGTTTTTTCACATCCTTTATTATGTCCATGTTGTTTCCAATTAGCATCATTTCATTGACATACAATGCTACATATATGAAATTCCCATCTTATTCCTTGGAATATACATGGTGATCATATTTACTTGTCACAAATAGCAAACTAAGGATGTACATGTCAAACTTTTGATACCACATCCTTGGCGATTTCTTTAGACCATAAAGGGATCTCTTCAATTTGCACACCAACCCTTTCTGTCCCTTTACTGCAAACCCTTTAGGTTATTTCATGTATATTTCTTCTTCTAGGTCCCCATGTAGGGACATTGTCTTACATCCATTTTCTCTATTTCAAGATCAAATGTTGCAACCAGAGACATATTTTTTTTTATTTTTTTATTTTATTTTATTTTTATTTTTTTCTGTTTTTCAGTTTGTCCGTGACTTGCGGGACTATCCTGTGACTAAGACCGTGAATCAGGGGAATCTAAGCCGTCAAAATCACTTGGGGATTGCACTTTTTCTAAACCACACCAACCCTTAACATGGATGGATTTTTTGTCCCCGTGGATTTCGAACCGGTGACTTTAACATCACAGAGTGCCTTAACAACAAACTCTGTCATCGACTGTCCTACACCTCAAGGACATTGCAACAAAATACATTAGTATTCTAATGAAAGTTAATTTTTCAACAAGGGAAAAAATATCACTGAAGTTGACACCTTCGACTTGGGAATATCCTTTCACTACTAGTTGAACTTTGAATTTGTCGACTTGACCTACTACGCTCATATTTATCTTGAAAATCTACTTTCTACCGACGAGATTTCTTCCACTAGGTAATTCGACCAAATCCCATGTCTCATTTTTGTACAAGGACTCCACCTCTTTGACCATGGAATCCTTCTAGAGTCTACTCGCTACCAAGTCAACTTCCTCCTTGACCGAATTGGGCTCCTCATCAGTGGAATTTAACCAAAATGCAGAATGGAAATTGAGCGGACTATACCTCTTGAATGCTTTTCTTACTCGTTCATACCTCCTTACAACCAGGTTTGGTTGTTCCACTTGTTCATCCGATTCAATCAACTCATCTAAATCATCTTCTTCATTCCTCAGTTCAAACCTCACCTTCTTTGGGTCTTTCTCTATTTGAACCACTTCAGACTCGGAATTACCTCCAACTTATATGAAGACCACATCTTCATTGCACATTGTTCTCCTTGATGTAGGATCCTAGAGATTATATCCTTTCATTCCTTCCTTGTATCTAATGAAAATAAACTTGAATTCCTTCTTGTCTAGATTTCTCCTCTTTTCCTT
This sequence comes from Picea mariana, assembly GCA_032191745.1. Lineage (NCBI taxonomy): Eukaryota > Viridiplantae > Streptophyta > Pinopsida > Pinales > Pinaceae > Picea > Picea mariana. The sequence continues at coordinate 126,318 of JASDQU010242089.1, forward strand.
CAGAACATGCACAAATGCATTACAGCCAAATACTTTGAGATGTGAAAGAAAAGGATTATTTCCAAACCATACCTCATGTGGATTTATGTTGACTAGTGCCTATGAAGGAGACATATTCACCAGATATTTTGCAGTGTCATCTGCCTCCGCCCAAAATTATTATGCGAACCTAACACCACTAAGCATGCTCCTTGCCTTGTCCATAATTGTTCTGTTCATTCTCTCGGAAACTCCATTTTGTTGTGGGGTATATGGTGTGGTATTTTGGCGTGATATGCCACACTGCTTGCATAACTTCTCAAAATACTTTCCACATAATTCACCACCATTGTCAGTTCTAAACACCTTGATCTTCTCATATGTCTAGATTTCCACAAGAGATTTAAACTCTTTGAATTTCTTAAAAACCTATGATTTCTTCCTCATGAAATATATCCATGTCTTCCTGGAGATATCATCTATGAAGGAGACATAATACGAGGATCCATCAAGTGAAGGTACTGTTACAGGCCCAAACACGTCACTATGAACCGATTCTAAAATCCCCGTTTCTCTTGTCGCTCCAGATGGGAACCTAACCCAATTTTGTTTGAACCATATATGCAATGTTCACAAAACTTGATTTCTAAATTAAAATGAGGAAAAAATCCAACCATACCTTTGTAATGCATAGATTGAAGTTATTTTTTTCCAAAGTGTCCCATCCTTTCGTGCCATAACATGGTTGGGTCAACTTGACGAAAAAATGTCGAGTCGGTGTAAATCGACTGAGCCCAAGATGAGTTTAGTCAAATTTAGGAACAAAAATATTGTTGCATCCAGTCAAGTTGACATTCCCTAACAACTTATATATGGTTCCAATCTGAACTTCTTTCATTAAGACCATCGCACCCTTGACCATTTTGTACGTATCCTTTTGAAATAGAGTGTGCAATCCTACATTAATCATCTTGCTGATAGATATCAAGTTTATTTCCAAACTAGGAATATGTAGCACACCTGGAAGGGTTCTAATCCTCCCATCTTGTAGTATCAATTGGACTCTTCCCCATCCAACAATTTGGTTGTCGAGTCGTCCTCTAATAACAAATCTCCCCCTTTATATCTCTCATCTTCATAGAACCATTCTCTGCGTAATGTCATATGAAAGGACGTACCTGAGTCGATCAACCAAACATACTGATTTGAATGTGTACTGGTCGATGCCAGATACAAATAATCTCCTTTTTCCATAGTAATAATTCTCTCAGTTGACCGCTTCTCATTGGATCTTGTACCGACTTCTATTTCCTTCAACTTGTAGTCTCTTTTGTAATTCCCAGCTTTACTGCATTTCCAGCATCTTATTATCGACTGAATCAAGAATTTATATCTACCCTTCGACTTAGACTTTGTATCAAAGAATTTTCCTTTATCTATGTCAACCAGTCGACTTCTCACCATTAAGGTATCTTTAGTTGATCCTTCCATGTTCTTCTGTTTCATTTCTTCTGATAATAGAGATGCAACCACATATTTTAGTGCTAATGTGGTTGAATTACTCCCTATATCCATGACTAAGTTATCCGAGGAGTTTGGAAAAGAACATAATAGG
>JASDQU010242089.1:130604-148592 GCA_032191745.1 Picea mariana
GGTTGTTGAATTTGATGTGTTATTGCAAAGTCGATGAATAATTTCTAGGAATTGATTAAATAATTTAATTTTCGCACGTTTTCTCAGGCTTAAGCCAATCCTTTATGTACTCGATGCAATGCAAGTGACCGAGCCAAATGAATGAAAGGAGAGTTGGATTGCGGTGAACGGGTATTGGTTGTACCCAGTCAGGTATTGCCTCTCAACGTCAACTTGTTTGATATAGAAAAAATAATGTTATACAAACTCATACCAACTTAGCTATTGGTCATAGAAAATTTGTTTTTTGAACACATTATAATCCTTAAATGTTCATCAAGAGCTTATATTTTAAAAATAATGAAAAAAATAAATATGTTAATATATATATATATATATATATATATATATGTGTGTGTGTGTGGTTAATTTTTTTGAAATAATAATAATAATAATAATAATAAATCTTGTTGTTGTGTAAGGTACAATATGAAAAGATTAAGCATCAAAGTTAAGATCATAAAATTTATGTATTTTAGTTTTTATTTTGTTTCTTGGTTTCTATTTGCCATCTATTTCTATCTTACGCATAATGTGTCTGCCCACGTTCTTATAGTAATTGTTCAAGCCTTCTTGCAACATTCATCCCTGCACTAAAACGAGCCATGCCACTTAGCCATTGTTCAATACCCTTGCCGACTTGAAACTTTATAAAAGCATATTGATCTGTATTGGGTTCAAAGGACATGACTGTAACCCATTATGTTTGGATACATAGCCTTCGACAATCTTAATTCAAGTTACATAATATTATTACTATCACTCTGCAGAAACATACGTACAATCTCAAAGTGGGATTTTAACATTCTATGATATAGTTAACCTTATTTCAATTTTAGGTCATCCATGGCTTTGGGATATTAAACAAATGGTGGTGAAATCATACCTGAGATGTTTTCGCAAGAGAAAAGACTTTGAGCGAGCGTATGAGGTCCATCTGCACTTCAAAGTACATGGCCAAATTCCTATGTTGCATGTTTGTGCTCCTTCAGGAACACCTATTGGTCCATGCGTACCCCTTAAAGGAATAACATATGGCTACATGAAATGTGAAATATGAACTAATTACCTCTTGCAGGGAGTGTTAGGGTCGGGTACACGATGGAGATTAGAGTAGAAAACATGCAGATGGGAACAATCTGTGAGAGCTTCCATCCAACATGTTGCACTTCCACGGTGGGGATATCAAGTGAAGCCCTAAACAAGCTCTTGGCTAAGGATTCTACCCGGGAACCTCTTTCGAGCAAACAACGATACACATCCACTTGAGCTAACCCACCGAACTTACTATGAACATATCTTATAAAGTACTTTACATCTAATAAAACTTATCTAAGAAACCAACGACAGGTAATGCTGCTATGCAACCTTGTGGAGGCAAAGGAATGACATCTCAACATGACAAAGTTTCAAATCATAAATTAACTCAGAATTAAATCAAGTTGTTGAGATATTTTTGAAAGAAACATTTTTAAATATGTTGTGTTTGTAAAGTCGTGAAGGACTGTAAGGGGTTGCAGATATAGAGTGTTGAATCTTATCTAGCAATAATTGTTAGTTATTGTAATAGGACAGAGTATGTAACTGCTAAGAGTTTGATAGGATAGGTTACAGATAGGATGATGAGAGCTCATGGAGCCATTCGTTAGATAGTTTGTTGTTTCATTGTAAAATTATTATGAGATTATGATATTAGGAGATGATGAGATAGAGATCAAAAAGATCATTAGAACATAATAAAGTAGAAGAAAGACTATGTAATTTGTTTTCATGAATGAATAGAATAGACAGAATTGTCCCAAATCCTTGGACTGTGTTCATTTGATGTATGAATGAATGAATGTTGTATTCTATGTATGTGATTTATTTAATTTTCCTTCATGCATGATTGTTCGAAAAGTTGATAGTATGAGTTTGTGACCAAACTGGATAAGTTTCAATTGTTTCTCTTCTGAAACTCATATGCAAGGTGTGCATCTAGAACGCAAGGAGTGCGTCGATTGAGTCTTGAAGTGGCTCAAAGGAGTTCAGAGAGAACAAAGGAAACTTAGACCAGGTGCAAGGAGTGCACAACGTCAAGGAGTGACTAAGTGTCGAAGAACCAGAACAAAGGAATGCCAGGTGGGCGAGAATAATTTCTTTTCATGAAATCCTTCGATCTGAGTTATCGAAATCTCGAGAACGCAAGGAGTGCATGGGAATTCGAAATCCTTTAAGGATCAATATCAGAAGGGATATCACTTTCATAAGTGTTGACGATATCCAAGAGTCATACTTGTAGGAGGAGCAAAGGTTCGAAACCTTTGAAGACTGATAAATCTTCAAGTCAGAAGAAATCAGAAGCTCAGGAGGAGGAGCGATAGTGGACGTTGGATCACTGTGTAAAAGATCAACAACTATTTGATCAGAGTAAAGTGCATTATACTTAATGCTTTGCACGTAAATGAGAGAGAACTGATCAAGGTTTGAAGATTTGATATTTCCGAAGGCTGGAGAGCCAAAGTAGAATCTCAGTCGTCCGATCAGTAGGAACAGAGCTAAGCCATTAGATTGTTCGAGGTAAGCTTCAAGCGTCGGATCGACCAAGTGAATTTGAGCCATCAGATATCGTGAGTCCAGGAGGAGGCAAGTTTGAAACTTGATATTTCTGAAGTGCGGAGAGCCAAAGGGCCAGAGTCAATCTGGATCGTTAGATCCAGGAGGATACGTGTCGGTGGGTCATGAGGTCCATAGGAAGGAAAAAGATGAAAGGTTGAAATACCCAAAGCCCGAATAGATGAATATCCGAGAGCCGTCGATCTGCATGGGGACACTTGTCAACAAATCGTGATCTCTGGGTAAGCTGTAGTGGGGTTTCAGTTGAGATATGAGATTGTTGAAACCCGAAGATCCGAAGTGAAACTGGAGCGACAGATCTAAGGGAGACATGGTGTGAATTCGTGAACTCTGGGTAAAATATCGAAGTGATTTAGAGCCGTGGGATTTAAGAGAGACGTGGAATAAATCCATGTACTTCGGGTAAAGACCCGAAGTAATCCTTGACCATCAGATTAAGTGGACACGCATCAGTGGATTATAGCCTTCGGATAAAAGGCATTGGGAAGAAGGGTGAAGTTTGAGATTTGACATCTTAGAAGTCCAAAGACCCGAAGGAGATCTCGACCGTTGATTGAGAAGGGGGCTACAGGACCGTCGATCTAAGTTGAAAGGTCAAACACCCGAAGTGAAGGCATGACCGTTGATTGTGAGGAAAGGTGTCCATAGATCATCAACTTCGGAAGATTATCATACAGAGAAAAGTGAGGTTTGAGATTTCAAAACTCCGAAGTCCAGAATAGCGAAAGGAGATCCAGTCGTTGATTTATAAGGGGCATATCTAGTCCGTAGATTTGAAAGGCGTAGATCTGAACTACCATTACAGGTAGTATTGTCAAGATTGCGATGTTGACGATCCCGGAGCATTGCAGGGATAGAATTTGCGAGGACTTTAAAACCCTAAGGGCGGTTCGCAATCCATATCGCGATTTTTACAAGAGGACACATGGAGGTTCGAGTAGAATTGAGGGCCGAAAAGCAGTTTGATCCCAAACCTCTATTGGTCACTCTTGCAATCACGTGGTCACAAGAAGGCACTGCCCAAGATAATATAAAGAGGGGGCTTATCAGAAAAAGAGCTAACGCTCAATACTCTGAGATTTCATAGCAGAGCGAAAGGGAAGGTCACAAGTGCTATCATAACTGCACCAAGGAGTCGAAAGGGCATGTGTTTAGATACAGAAGGGAACCATTTAAGGTTCCAGAGAGTCGCTTGACTCAACAATCGAAGATACTTGACCGAGAGGTTGTGTATCCCGACGAGAGAGTAGGGGTGTTGCATTAGGTGGTATCAGAGTTGATATTAAGTTTGTTTGCAGACAACAAGCAAAGGAGAAAGGTGGTAAGTTGGTATCAATTGTGGTATAAAGAATTTGATTTATGTTTGTAGGTGACGCAGTGAAATCATGACACCCAGAAGGCGTAGAGAGAATGCATAAATGGAAGAAGAAATGAGGCGACTCCAAATGAGACTGGAGGCCATGGAAACAACGCAGAGAAGAGAAGCAGACACTGGAGATATCAGTGAAGTTGCGAGTGAAGAAGTAGAGGTTGAAGAAAATGTAGCAGAGGATGTTGCATAAGATTACTTAATAAAATCTGTTTCAAAGATAGGAGCCAGAGAAAGAACAGAGGTACCAATGTATGAAGGGAATTTGGAAGTTGAAGAATTGTTGGATTGGGTACGTGCTATGGACAAGTACTTCGATTACGAAGATATCGAAGAAGACAAGATGGTGAAGCATGCAGTGACAAGACTGAAGGGTCATGCAACACTATGGTGGGATGAACTGCAAGCCAAACGTAGGAGCAATGGTAAGAAAAAAATTAAGAATTAGGATAGGATGGTAGCCAAGATGAAAGCTAAATTTATCCCAAAGTATTACCAAGTCAATCTGTTCAGAAGATTGTAGAACCTGAGACAAAAGAGCTTATCAGTGAAGGAGTACACTGAGGAATTTTACAGACTGAACATTAGGGTTGGACAGAAAGAAAACGAGGATGAAAAGACATCTAGATATATCAATGGGCTGAGATATGAAATACAAGAGGATATCAACATGATGTCGGTTAGTACAATCGAGGATGCTTATCAAGCAACCTTGAAAGCTGAAGAGAAATTGGCCAAGAAGAAAAGCCAACGAAGTAGAGGAGGAAATTCAAGTAGAGGTAAGGGAACCAATAGAGAAAAGTTCCAGAAATTGAAGCATGAAGCTGACAAACAACATAGTCACCATGAGAAAGGTGGAAGTTCTAGATAAGGACAACATGGAGTAAGAAGTTCTTTTTCCAGAGGAAGAGCCAGAGGAGGCGTAGTTAAATGTTATACCTGTGGAAAGCAAGGGAACAAGTCTTGGGAATGTCCCAAGAGAAAGAACGAAGGAGGAGGTGAAGCACACGTTGCTGAAGCACAAAAGCATGTGGAAATAGAAGCAATAGAAGGAGGAAAGAACCTCATGATGAGGAAAATTATTCTTAAACCAGAGAAGGAGATGGAGGAACCAGTTCATCGAACAAGTTTGTTTAGAACTGCTTGCAAGATGAAAGACAAAGTTTGCAAGGTGATCATAGACAGTGGGAGCACTAACAATCTAGTATCCATAGAGATGGTGGAGAAAATCAAGCTAAAGACAACTTCACATCCACACCCATACAAGGTATCATGGTTGTAGAAAGGACATCAAGTAATGGTAAGTCAACAATGCCAAGTTGAATTTAAGATAGGAGGTTATAGGGATGAAATATTATGTGATGTAATTCCTATGGGTGTTTGTCATATTTTATTGGGGAGACCATGGTAGTTTGATAGAAAAGTTATTCATGATGGAAGGAAGAATACTTATACCCTAGAAAAGAATGGTAGGACACATATGTTGATACCCATAGAAGACAAATAACAAAAGAGGGAAGATAGTTCAATGATCCAGGTGGATATCGGTGGCCACCCACCTTTTCCAACTGGCTCAAAACAACGTTCTGGCAATTTTGACAATTTACTATTTTTAGTAGGTTTTAACTTCCGAGGCCATTTTGAGGGACTAAATGAAGGTTTTTCGAGATCGAGGTTCTCAATGATAGCCAAATGCATGATTGAGCCCCCAAAATGAATCTCCTCGACAATACCTTTCCAATGAGCTATCATACGATTAAAACGAAGATCGTATGCAAAAGTTACGACCCCGGGAAGTTGATGTACTAACTTACCCAAACGGGGCCCACATGACTTTTGGCGCTTCATCTCCTAGGGTTAGGTTTTTGGATGTCTAGGAATTTTTGCATTCCCGTTTATTGTAAAAAGGCCTTCATAGCTTCATTGTAATCATCTTCTTGCAAATGTGAGTAGTCGTCACATCTCTTTTCAGAGATAAGCTGCCACCATTCTAGCGAGTCTTTCACTTTGTATTTTTACAGTCTCTGTACATTTATTTGATGCACATGGATTATCTATTGGAGCAGTCTTGAGTTAGGATAATAGGCCAGTTGCTTATTTTAGTGAGAAACTGAATGACACCAAGAAGAATTATTCCACATATGACAAAAAAATTTATGTAGTGATTCAAGCTTTGAATAAGTGGAGACACTATCTAATTCCTAAAGAATTTGTCCTGTACAATGATAATAAAGCTTTGCAGTTTATTACTAGGTAAGAAAAGTTGAATCAGAGACATGCTAAATGGGTAGAATTTATGAATTGTTTTACTTTTGTTATTAAACATATTGTTGGAACTGATAACAAAGTTGCAGATGCTTTGAGTAGGAGTAGTTTGATTGTACATGAATTCCAAGTGGAGACCTTAGGATTTGAACACATCAAAGAGATGTATAAAGAAGATGCAAATTTTAAGGAAGCTTATGAGGCATGCAAGAATCCTTTTTTGGGAGATAGAAGCCCATGGACTGAATATTTGATCCAAGATGGATTATTATTCAAGGGAAGCCAATTATGCATACCAAAATTCTCAATGAGAGATAACCTACTGAAAGAGAAACATAGTGGAGGTTTAGCTGGAAATTTTGGTCATGATAAGACATTTGCACAACTGAGTAATTTGTATTATTGGTCGCTCATGAGGGTAGAAGTGAAAAAGTTTGTGAACAAATGCATAATTTGTCAGTATTCAAATGGAAGAAAACATAACACTAGTTTGTATCAACCATTACCATTTCCAGAAAGGCCATGGGATGCAATCAGTATGGATTTTATTTTGGGATTGCCTAGAACTTAGAAAGGGAGTGATTCCATATTTTATGTGGTGGACAGATTTTCAAAAATGGCACATTTCATACCATGCCAAAAATAAACGATGCTACACACATAGCGAATTTGTTTTTCAGAGAAGTAGTGAGACTACATGGATTGCCTAGGAGCATAGTCTCAGATAGGGACACCAAATTTGTGGGACACTTTTGGAGGACTCTATGGAAGAGGATGGGGACAAAATTGTCCTTTAGTTCAACATATCACCCTTAGACAGATGGATAGTCTGAAGTAGTAAACAAGACTATGGGAAACTTGTTGAGAAGTTTAGTCACTGAGCAAGGTCGGTAATGGGATCAGATTCTAGCACAAGCAAAATTTTCATTTAACAATTTAGTGAATAGGAGTACAGGAAAAAGTCCATTTGAAATTGTGTATGGTATACAGCCAACAGGGATTACAGAATTGAGAGATCTGAATCAATATGAATTCAGAAGTGCTAGAGCAGATAATTTTGCAACAGAAATGTAGAAACTCCATGACAGAGTCAGAGAGAAGCTACAGGACAACAACCAGAAATACAAAAACAAAGTTGATCAAAAGAGGAGAGAAGTTCAATTCAAAGTTGTAGATGAAGTTTTAGCTCATTTGATAAAAGAGAGGTTTCTAAGGGGAAGGTATAACAAGTTGAAGATGAAGAATATAGGACAATACAATATTCTCAGAAAATTCGCAGCCAATGCTTATGAAATTGAGTTTCTAGACAATGTTGGGATATCACCGATATTCAATGTTGTAGACTTGTATCCTTACAGGAGGGATGAGGCAGGAGAATCAAATGATGAGAAATAAGTTCAGTGGGAAGAACAATTTCCCACATCAGAAAAACCTTAGATGGAGAAAATATTTGAACATAGAGATGGAAAGAAGACCAGGAGGAAGACATATCCTGAGTATTTAGTGAAGTGGAAAGATCATCCAATGGAAGATGCAAGCTGGGTCACAGAACCTGATATTTTGAAGCATGGAAAAATAGTGCAGGAGCTCATGGACATGAGTCCATGAAAATTTTAACCAGAGGAGTATGATGTAGGAGCATCGCCTTCAAAGTCAAAACGCAAGTGTGGAGGCAAAGGAACGACATCTCAACATGACAGAGTTTCAAATCAGAAATTAACTTAGAATTAAATCGAGTTATTGAGATATTTTTGAAATATTTTTTTTTAAATATGCCGTGTTTGTAAAGTCGTGAAGGACTGTAAGGGGTTGCAGATATAGAGTGTTGACTCTTATCTGGCAATAATTGTTAGTTATTTTAATAGGACAGAGTAGGTAACCACTAAGAGTTTGATAGGATAGGTTACAGACAGGACGACGAGAGCTCATGGAGCCAGTCCTTAGACAGTTTGTTGTTGCATTGTAAAAGTATTATGAGATTATGAGATTATGATATTAGGAGATAATGAGATAGAGATCAGAGAGATCAGTAGAACAAAATAGAGTAGAAGAAAGACTATGTAATTTGTTTTCATGAATGAATAGAACATATAGAATTGTCCCAAATCCTTGGACTATGTTCATTTGATGTGTGAATGAATGAATGCTATATTCTGTGTATGTGATTTATTTCATTTTCATTCATGTATGATTGTTCGAAAAGTTGATAGTATGAGTTTGTGACGAAACTGTATAAGTTTCAATTGTTTCTCTTCTGAAACTCGTATGCAAGGTGTGCATCTCGAACGTAAGGAGTGTGTCAATTGAGTCTCGGAGTGGCTCATAGGAGTTCAGAGAGAAAAAATGAAACTTAGACTAGGTGTAAGGAGTGCACAACGTCAAGGAGTGACTAAGCGTTGAAGAACCAGAACAGAGGAATGCCAAGTGGGCGAGAAGAATTTCTTTTCAAGAATCCTTCGATTTGAGTTATTGAAATCCTGAGAACGCAAAGAGTGCATGGGAAGTTGAAATCCTTTAAGGGTAAAGCTCATAAGGGATAGCACTTTCATAAGTGTTGATGAGATCCAAGAGTCAGACTCATAGGAAGAGAAAAGGTTCGAAACCTTTGAAGACAGATAAATCTTCAAGTCAAAAGAAATCAGAAGCTTAGGAGGAGGAGTGACAATGGTCGTTGGATCACTGTGTAAAAGATAAACAACCGTTTGACCATAGTAAAGTGCACGAGCCCTAACGCTTCGTACGCACATGAGAGAGAATCGATCAAGGTTTTAGGATTTGATATTTCTGAAGGTTGGAGAGCCAAAGTAGAATCTTAGTCATTCGATTAGCAGGAATAGATTTGAGTCGTCAGATTGTTCGAGGTAAGATTCAAGCATTGGATTGACCAAGTGAATCTGAGCCGTTAGATATTGTGAGTCCAGGAGGAGGAAAGTTTTAAACTTGATATTTCTAAAGTGTGGAGAGCCAAAGGGCTGGAGCAAATCTAGACCATTAGATCCAAGAGGATACATGTCGGCGGGTCGTGAGATCCAGAGGAAGGAAAAAGGAGAAAGGTTGAAATACCTAAAGCTTGAATAGACGAAGAGCTGAGAGATGTCAATATACACGGGGACACTTGTCAACAAATCAGGAGCTTTGGGTAAGCTGTAGTGGGGTTTCAGTTGAGATCTGAGATTACTGAAGCCTGAAGATCCGAAGTGAATTTGGACCGATAGATCTAAGGGAGACGTGGCATGAATCTGCGAACTCTGGGTAAAGTCCCAAAGTGATTCAGAGTCGTGGGATTTAAGAGAGACGTGGCATAAATCCATGTACTCCGGGTAAAGACTCGAAGTAATCCTTGACTATCAGATTAAGTGAACATGCGTCAGTGGATTATAACCTTCGGATAAAAGGCATTGGGAAGAAGGGTGAAGTTTGAGATTTGAGATCTCATAAGTCTGAAGACCCAAAGGAGATCTTGACCGTCAATTAAGAAGGGGGCCATAGGACCATTGATCTGAGTTGAAAGGTCAAACACTCGAAGTGAAGGCAGGACCATTGATTGTGAGGACAGGTGTCTGTAGATCGTCAACTCCAGAATATTGGCATACTGGTAAAAGAGAGGTTTGAGATTTCAAAACTACGAAGTCCAAAATTGGGAAAGGAGATCGTAGCTGTTGATTTAGAAGGAGTAGATATGGTTCGTAGATTTGAAAGGCGTAGATCTGAACCACTAGTACAGGCAGTATTGTCAAGATCGCGAGATTGACGATCCCGTAGCATTGTGGGGATATAAGTTGTGAGAACTTTAAAACCTTGAGGGCGGGCCACAATCCATATCGCGATTTTTCCAAGAGGACAAGTGGAGGTTCGAGGAGAATTGTGGGCTGAAAAGCAGTTTGATCCCTAACTGCTATTGGTCGCACCCACAATCGTGTGGTCACAAGAAGGAACTGCCCAAGGTCATATAAAGAAGGGGGCTTATCTAAAAAGAGCTAACACTCAGTACTCTGAGATTTCACAGTAGAGTGAAAGGGAAGGTTGCGGGTGCTATTAGACCCGCACCAAGTAGCCAAAAGGGCCTATGTTTAGATACAAAAGGGAACCATTTAAGGTTCCAGAGAGTCTCTTGACTCAATAATCGAAGATTCCTGATCGGGAGGTCATGTATCCCTATGGGCTAGTAGGGGGGCTATATCACACCTGGTAGAAACACCGAATTTATCGTGGAGGTAAATCTTTGTATTAGGACCATTTCCTTAAATTTAGTAAGAGTAGTAAAACACAGTAACAAGGAAATGCAATTTACTCATTTACCCACAAGAAGGGAGAGATTAGAATTATATTTTAACTTCTGGATGCATAAATTTCCTTTCAATATAAACTTTTATTAAATCTCTGTAAAAGAAAATAATTTTCATTTACTTGTCATGAGAAGGACTTGTCATGGAAACAATTTGAGAAATACTTTAAGAAGGAGTATCTGTCTGAAAAATACTTTGATGGGAAGACCAATGAGTTATATGAACTCAAGCTAGGACAACTCACAATAAATGAATATATAAACAAATCTCTTGAGCTAATGAGGTATGTTACCTACATAAAGGATGAAAAGGTAAAGATGCAACAATTTATTAGTGGACTGCCTCAGTCCTTCTGGGACATAATTGAATTTGATGAACCAAAGACTTTAGAAGACACTATTCGAAAGGCAAGGTACTACTATGAGCAATTAAAAAATAAGGCAGAACCTCATAAGGATTGGAAGAATAAAAGTAATTTGGGATTCAAGAAGAAGGGGTTTAAATCCTCAAGATTTAAGAATCATGGGAAAATCTCTAAGATGAGCCTTCCTACTAAAAGTGTATATCAACATAATTTTCCATTTTAGAGTGGTAATAAACCCTTAGGATCATCCCTAGGTAAGACTGATAATACAAAGAGAGAACCCTTGAAATGTTGGGGTTGTGGAGAAGAACATCTGCTGAGGGATTGCCCACATAGGCAACATGACAATCAGAGAGTCTACAACATCCAAGAGGCTACCACAACCAATGATGTGGCTAGGAGCATGTTACAAATTTATGCATCCCTAGATAATAGACAATCTGACCACCAATATTTAGTGGTGGAGATGGAAGGTATGATTGCCAACCATTTAGTTTCCATTTTAATCGACCATGGTTCTAATATGAGTTATGTTTCCCCTCAAACTATTGAGAAATGTAAATTGCAGCAAGTAAAACATGCTAAATCATGGTTGTTACAACTAGCCACTAGAACCAAAATAAAGGTAACAGAGGTCATACCAGCATGCCAATTCATTATGAATGGATTACCCACCCAAGCAACCATAAACATGCTCCCTCTAGGATCTTATGACCTACTGATTGGAATGGACTGGTTGGCTGCCCATAAAACCAAGTTGGACTATTACAATAAAACTTTGGAGTGTGAAGATTAAGAAGGGAGAAAAATAACCCTACAAGGAATTCAAAAGACTGTCTCCGTGAGACAAATATCAACCCTTCAAGTGAAGAATTATTGCATAAAAGGATTCCCTTTGTATGCAATACAAGTGTTGAACTCTATTGATATCAATAAACCAAGCCTATAGGACCATCCCATATTAAGAGAGTATAATGATGTGTTCCCATAAGAGGTACCAGGTCTACCTCCAAGAAGAGATATTGAATTTTCAATAGAACTTGTACCAGGAGCGGTGCCAATGTCTAGAGCACCTTATAGAATGAGTACACCAGAGCTAGTTGAGCTAAAACTACAACTAAAGGAGATGTTGGACAAAGGTTACAATCGGCCTAGTTTGTATCCTTTGGCAGCACTAGCTTTGTTTGTGAAGAAGAAGGATGGCACACTCAGGTTGTGCATAGACTATAGACAGATCAATAAGATGAATATTAAGAATAAGTATCCCTTGCCAAGGATCAATGACTTGTTTGACCAATTAAGGGGTGCTACCATCAATTCCAGATTAAGGATGCAGAAATCCACAAAACAACCTTTAGGACAAGATATGGGCACTATGAATTTGTGGTGGTGCCATTTGGGCTTACCAATGCACCAACCACTTTTATGTGCTTAATGAATAATGTAATCAAGTAATTTCTTGGACATATTTGTGTTGGTTTTCATTGATGACATTCTAATATATTCTAAGAGTAGGGAAGAACATGAAAAACATCTCAAGTTAGTGCTTCAAGTGCTAAGAGAACATCAAATCTATTCTAAGTTTAGTAAGTGTGACTTTTTCCAAAAACAAGTCCATTAATTAGGCCATGTTATTTTTGAAGAAGGAGTGGAAGTTGATCCTGACAAGATCAAATCCATTATGGATTGGCCTACCCCAAAATATGTAGCTGATATCAAATCCTTTATGGGCCTAGCAGAATACTATAGAAGGTTCATAAAGATATTTTCAAAGATTGGTTTSCCAATCACCTCCCTTCATAAAAAGGGAGTTAAATTCATTTGGACATCAGAATGTAAAGAGATATTCCAAGAGCTGAAATACCTTCTAACCAATGCACATGTGTTGAAGATTTCAGACCCAAACAAGGAMTTCCTTGTGTGTACAAATGCCTACAAGGAAGGGCTCAGAGGAGTCCTTATGCAAGAGGGACATGTGATTTGCTATGAATCCATAAAATTGAATGAGCATGCAATCAATTATGTGACCCACAATTTGGAATTGGATGCCATAGTACATGCTTTAAAAATGCGGAGGCATTACCTCCTAGGTAGAATATTTGTGCTTATGACAGACCATAGTGGGTTGAGATATTTGTTTGATCGACCAAAACTCAATGCTATAAAAKCTAGGTGGATGGCTCTCCTTAGTGAGTTTGATTTTGAAATCAAACATATCGAAGGAAAATAAAATAGGGTGGATGATTCCCTTAGTAGAAGTATGAAAGTGATTCAATTGGAAGCTGTAAGAACCTGCGAATCACACGTCAAGGAGAGAGTCAAAAGTGCACAAGAATCATATGCATTTTGCAAAACTGTGAAATCATACCTAGAGCAGGAGTCCACATGGCTGAAGTATGAGGGCTATCAATTGTTGAATGATGGCCTGCTAACTTACAAAGGTAGGTTGTATATTCCAAATTGTGAAAATTTGAAGAGGTTTATAATGGATGAACTACATAAAAGACCATATACTGGTCATCCTAGTTATTAGAAAATGATCATAGCCACTAGGAAATAGTTTTATTAGCCCACACTGAAAAATGACATAATTGATTACTTAGCTAAATGTCTAGAATGTCAACTGGTTAAGGCAGATAATTTGCATCCAACAGGGTTGTTGCGGCCCCTACCAATTCCAGAATGGAAATGGGAAACCATCTCCATGGATTTCATCATAGGGTTTCCAAAATCAACCAAGTAGAATGATGCCATTATGGTAGTTGTGGAAAAATTGAGCAAGGCTACTCACTTTATTCTCGTGAAATCAACTTGCAAGGTAATAGATATTGCCAGTATTTTCATGAAATAAATATTTAGACTGCATGGCATTCCTAAGGAAATCATATCAGACATAAATACAAAATTTACTTCAATTTTTTGGAAATATTTGTTTGTTGGTTTTGAAACTAAATTGCTATTTAGGACAACCTATCACCCTCAAAATAATGGGTAGATAGAGAGGGTAAACCAAGTGTTAGAGGACAAGTTAAGGATGCATTTGATGCATCAACCCAAGAAGTGGGAAGACTACCTACCATTGGTAGAGTTTTCTTATAATAATGGCTATCAAGAGTCATTGAAGATGAGCCCTTTTGAGGCCCTCTATTGTAGACAATGCAATATTCCAATCAACTGGAATAACCCAGTAGACTGAATTACACTCAGACTAGATATGCTAAAAGAATTGGAAGAACAAGTAGTTCAAATAAAACAAAACCTGAAAGTAGCTCGAGATAGACAGAAAAGATATGCAGACAGAAAAAGGACTCCTAGAGAGTTCAAAGCAAGGGCTCATGTGTATCTCTGAGTTAGGCCCAGAAAAAAGTTCCTTGAGAATGGGAGCTTGTGCCAAGTTGGAACCTCAGTATTGTGGACCCTTTGAAATTTTGGACAGAGTGGTAACTCTAGCATATAGAATAGCACTTCCTCCCATAGTGAAGGCACATAATGTTTTCCATGTTTCGTTGTTGAAGAAATATGTACATGATTCTAATAATATAATTGATTGGCCTGTGATTCAGGTGGAACCAAAGGGAGAATTCATACCACAACCACAATGCATAATAGACATGAAATAAATCCCACTCGGGAACAAAACCATTACATAGGTCAAGGTGCAGTGGAAACACTTTGGTCCAAATGAAGCTACATGGGAAATGGAGGATGCCATGAAACCATAAATACCCATTTTTGTTTAATGTTGTACATATATAGCACACTGACAAGTAGAACATCGAGGACGATGCTCCTTTAAGGGGGAGGGGGTTGTAATACCCATGTTTCCCCTAGCTTGTAAATATAACTATAACTTTCTAAAAGACTATGGGAAAACCGAATATGTGAGGATGTTGGAATTGATGAACATTTTTTTTATAAAAGGTAATGTATATATTTATATTACCAAATAAAATGGAAAGTTTTGCATAACTGCTGAAGGGGTTTGCCAAGGTAGATGATGATGCATGAGAGATATGGTGAGGGAAACCAACAATGGTTGAGATGACCCCCACTAGAACAATACTCTACTGGATTTAAATTATTCATACCCAAAAAAATAAATTACCAGTCAGGATGGTAGTTGGGAAGTCCTCCTCAAGAATCAATGAGGAGATGGGAAAAGTACCCATCTGAAAACTTCGTTACTTGACCCAAAAAATTGGGATTTGGACCCACACAATCTTTCTGGGGAAGGAAAGAAAAGAGGGGAAATTTGTGGGAAGAAAGGAGAGAGGCAAGAAGATGAGTATGGTCACCATTTTATAAAAAGGGAGAGCATGTGCAACTCTCTTGTTCTGAAGAGAACTAAAAACCAAATTTGTCCTGGGTACATAAATATGTTGGGAATCATTTTCAGTCCAAGATGATAAACGGGGTTGTCAAGAATATTGGTGATTGATTAAGTAGTCATTGTAGACCCCCTTGCTTGGTGGAGAGAAAATCGATCTGCCAAGTTCCCGTGGGAGGAGGAGAGTGGCTTCCGTCCCTGGCTATTGTTGAACAGAAGGAAGAGTCTCTATCAGAGCATCATGATATAGCTAGGGTGTATCCAATGGTAAATCCATCCAGGAGTTGATGTGCCTACGGTTGGGTGTAAAGGGAATCTCTTTCAGCAGTTGCATCACTATCTGGTTTCTAGATAAGTTTGCTTGGTTAGATCTCTATAGTGTTTAGATCAGAGAAAATTTTATGCTATGTTCTAGAACTGTGTAAGTTTAATTTCTCATAAAAATGAATTGAGAAATTTAATTGAAATAAAGAGAATGTCTTATCTGAAGCTCTATTGATTTAATTTCTTATCTTTGACTATTTGTGTGCTAAAATAAGATTTCCGGGAGTGGATGTTGTGGTTAACTGTGATGTACAGTTTAATGCATGCTGGGGAATTGATGATTGAACAGTTAAAAATATCTATAACACCTCTGAAAGAAGAGAGAGTGATTTTTCTGTGTAATAGTGCTCCATTTTAGTATGTCTTCAAATCCCCTGCTAGAAAAGTTAGGGGATATCAGATGTGTGTGGACTTTAGGAAATAATCCCAATTATGGAAAAACATTAAAATTCCTTATAAATAATTATTGAGGAAAAATAATTAGGACATAAACATGAGATTGGTCTAAATAAATTAAAATACAAAAGTTTTCAAAATCCTATTTGGGGCATAAATAAACATTTATGTTTAAACTATGTTAAATCTCCTAAATTTGGGAAGAATCCCCTTAAATTTGGTGGGTAGTAACTCTTGCTAGAAACACCGAATTTACTGTAGAGGTAAATATTTGTATTATGACAATTTCCTTAAATTTAGTAAGAGTAGTAAATCACAGTAACAAGTAAATAAAATTTACTCATTTACCCACGAGAAGGGAGATATTATAATTATATTTTAATTTCCAGGATGGAGAAATTTCCTTGTAATATAAACTTTTATTAAATCTCTTTATAAAGCTTAAAAAACTATATTTTTCCTTTCCTTAGTTTTGTTGTAATCCTTTAAATCGTCGAGGTAACAAAACTAACTAAAAATATGGAAATATATTTATATATGTCTGTATACATATGATTATTATTATTATTATTATTATTATTATTTTATTATTCTGAAAATGCAAGTTAAATCCCTAGAGTGTAAAAGACCTAAGACCAAAGAGAATAGGGAATAAACGGTGACCAAATGCCTTAACCTTCTCATAGTCTTCGGAACTTCGGGATTTGAGAGCTCCATGATGTTTGGGTGATGGGACTCCATGAGCCAAAATCACTGAATGCCCAAACCCTTCCTTTCGCTAAGCAAGGTTGCTTAAGTAATAAATGAAATTATTTATATTATTGTATTTAGTATGATCGATTAAAGAAATTGATTAATATAATATACCTTTAATACAATATATATTATATTATAATCCAAATTATTTCACTGTGTTTAAACCACAACGTAATTACAAGTGGGTCCCTTTTGGGACTTCGGAGCTTCGAGATTAGAGGGCTCATTACCCCTCAATTAGGGCATATTAGATTAGTAATGTTATTTTATTTATGTCGGCTTTAGGCCATTAGTTGTAATTATACCTCCTAGTCTCCTATATATACCAAGGAGACATTTTCATTTTGAATCATCTTGTACTTGAACATTTAAGTGGGGTAAAAGGAGGTTGCCCCCTCAAAGAGGCTTATTATCTGAAATTATCTCTTTTTCAAGGCGTTGAGTACTTTTCTGAGGTTTTTCTATGCTATGTTGATGTTTGGTTCTTAACATGTGGTATCAGAGCTCAAGGTCTTGGGGTTTCGCTGCTACATCTGAGACACCGTGGCATTTTCACTATAACTTTTTTTCTATAACGTTTCAAAAGGAAAAGCTTGGAGGATATTTATAAGATGGATCAAGGTACGTTGGGTTCAAAATTCAGCTCCTGAGGCCTTATACTTTTGGAGATACATCCTGTACAAGATAGGGTTTTGGAATCATCCTGAAATGAGTCATTGCGGAATTTTCTCTATAAAATTATTTTTGTAACGTTTCAGACCTTGAACTCCAGAGGCCATTTACAGAAATTAGTAAGGTATCTGTGGTAAAAAGTTCAGCTTTTGGGTCATCTTAAATTTCAGCTTCTGGGTCATGTGACTAGTCCTATTGACTAGTCTCAAGAAGGTGTTCCAAGTAAAACAATCATAACTTTTTTCTAGAGTATCCAAATTGAGTAGGACTAGTTGTATTGTATCATGGATAGTCTTTAGTATTTTGGGTGAGAGTTTCAGAAGTTTATATCAATTATTTTGTGCGGGGCATGCTATACAAGTGAGATCTCCTGGAAAGACCAAAAATTGGCAAGTTGTAAGGAAGTTACTGTAAATTCCACTTGGCACATCCAATTTTGATCAGACCTGTGGCATTGCAGAGAAGAAATATCAGAGAACTACCTAAAAGAAAGTTTCATACCCAGAAGGGCCGAAACTTGGGAGATAGAACAGAATAAATATTGTCTAGCAGAACCGCCTCAAAATCAAGATTC
>JASDQU010242090.1:29870-74901 GCA_032191745.1 Picea mariana
CTAAACATCGCGCACAGATCTACGGTTAAGGAGAAAGTGTGCAAATTAATGGCTCATATTGTTTTTCGGACCTCCCCCCAACCATTCTGTGTTTAATGGAGGGGAGGGGATCTGGAATGGATTGTTTTCTAGCGGGCCCCTTATCTCTACGTGGAAGGAACCTATTGGGTCAGACTCCCACCGCCTCCCAAGGTCTGACATACCTTGTCACCCCATGACGTCATTATCCATGTTTTTCCCCTAGAGATCACATCTCATTACTCTGTCAGTCCATTCCCCTTGTTCCCCCTTTACAAGTCCTCTCACCATGGTTACTCCCCAATCAACTCCCGCCACATCGCCCATCCGTATTCTTCAGTCATTGTCACCTGCCATCTCACGCTCTAAATGACCCATTGGCCATTTATTATTGGCTAACCTATCTGTTAACCTGTTGACCTGTCTCCCGCGCCCAACGAGTATCCGTTTGCTCAAAAACTACCTTCACCCTTCTTTCCCTCATCATCCACCCCATCACCACACCAGAGAATTTTTTCCCCATTTTCCTCTCCGTTACAGTTAATTGTCCAAAGCCACCATCATCCCCACTAACGATTTTTTGATTTGCAGGTATTTTTACAATGATGGCGCCAAAATAAAAAAGAATAGAAGTTGAGGAAAATTATTTCCTCCCACCCCCTGTCGACCTCGACAATATCCATCTGGCTGACAAAGACCATTTAATCCCAGACACCAGATGCGAGTTTGACTTCGCGGACTTGCAGTCATGGCTCAAAGAGGTTTTTCTTGACCAGAGCGATGAAATTGGGCTCTGGGAGTCAAACCTTCCCCTGTATCTTTTCCCCCAGGTTCACCATTTCCCCGAATTCGCCCTCAAATGCCAAGCTCATTTCCTTCCCGACCAGAGCCGTAGTTTCTTCATCAGGAGAAATTATTTTCCTCATTACACCTAGAACCACTGACCAGATGATGCAGATATCCAGAGCCGAAGCCGTCTCACCGTTCAATCTTGAAATTATCACAGAACTGTATCATAAATTATCTTTCCCCCAAAGAGCTCAAATTTTCGAGCTTTTTATCCCATAGGCCGCCCAACTCCCCACTACAAATCCCCCGTATCCTTCATCCCTGTTCTCAGTGAAGGGAAACTAGGTCATCTCGTCGCTCTGCGCCCTCCTCGGGTATTTTTCAAATCAGTGGGTGGATGTGGGTTTTCTGTCCATCTTCTCCACAGATGAGAAACCCACCACTCAATTCGACTACAGCGCCTTCCCGGTAGACAACATCCATGAACAATTCTCAAATTTCGCCACAAAAGGCATGTTCCAATATTCCTCAATACTGGATTACATGTTCCTATTCTTTCAAGTGGACAAATTCTCCTTTTCGATGCAGAAGATCGACAAGGATGGAAGGCCACAGGCGATGACAACGTGGACTTCGCTGCTCAGACACAACTCTACGGAATTCATCTTCAAACAATTTATCGAGTAGTTCTACCATCCCGTGGTGAGCATGCTCAATGGCAAACCCGAGTCGAGAATAAACGAGGAAATTTAGAGGATCCTACACCTCTCGGATCTTGTAAAAACATAGGACTGGTACCTGTACCAGGACCACACAGAGATCAGAGTGTATGGGTGCGAATTGGCTCCATATAAGTTGCCCAAGTATTTGTCCGTGAGGATATTTGCCCTGGAATACATAAGACAAATGATCAATTCGGATGACATACATTTTGTGTCTCTGAAGAAGAAGCAGCAACTCAGAATCAAAGGGAATATTAGGTCTTTCATCTGTAATAGTCGAGGCGCTGGAGAGGAACCAGACAAATTGCTTAAAGAAATGAAGTTTTTTGCTAGCTTCTTATGGCACTATGACCCCTGCAGAATAATTTTAGAGATGAGGGTTAAGAATAAGAATATCCCATATGTCCACACATCCAGGCCTGAGATAGAGAAGTTCGCCAACCAGACAAAATGGGAGCCAAACACTCTGGTTGAGAAAGAATAGCAGGACCTTTCGGTCACTGTCTCACAGAAGACTACACCACAAGCTCCCAAGGAGAAAAGGCCCAAGCAGGACATTTCACCTTCCTTCACTGAAGTATCATCCGAAGAGTTCCAACTACATACCAAGAGGCCAAAAACCAGTCAGGCACCCGACATGGCTGGTGAAAAGGGAATTCAATCCACTGCAACTATGGAGGTTGATCAGTCGTTCCTTAGTACAAGTAGCAAACAAATCATGACTACAGTGTTTCCCAAGAAGCCTACATATACTCCACCAGCCAACCAGTCGAGAAAAATAGGACCGAAATTGAGTAGTTTTGAGAAGTATGATCTGATCAAAAAGAAAAATCAGACATTGACCAGTAGCATGTATGCTTAGTTTTGGAAGCAAACATCAACTGCACAACACAGACTACGGTTTGCATTCGACACTGAGAAGGGTAGAATGCACATGGTGTTTCTGCAAGCACAGGTGCCAGACATGAAAGTAATCACCGATTACAAGAGGGCAACATTTGAATTTCAGACTAAAGATGTGCATCCAGCTGATCAAATGGATTTGCACAAGAAAACTGGAGAAATGGTTTTCTCCACATTGGAACATGCTTCTACTGTTGCCTCCAAGTTACAAGTATCTCTGAACAATGTCCAGACGCAGCTGAAGTTAAAAAAAATATCATCCTTTGCCAAGGATAACAGGATTAAGATGTTGGAGGAACTGGTCCTCAAGATCGGATATGATCCCTCGAATGTGAAAGCAGTTGAGGAGATGCTCAAAAAGAAAAATGTTGATATAGCATCTTTAAGGAAACAGTTGAAACTGTCACCAACAGAAGATTCACAAGAAAAGGAAATAAAGGAGATAGAAGGGGAAAAGGATGAGATGCTCAAGCTCATCATGGAGAAGAATGCACAGTTGAAGGAAATGGAAGCAAAATTGGAAAAATTAGTGAAAGAGAAGGAGCAGTCAAAGCCCATGGAGGTCATTCCACTGAGCGCAGTTCCACTCGCAGGAGTGAGCACAACGTCTATTGCAGAAATTCCCTCGACAACTCCACTGACAGCCCTGGAGAAGACTGTTGAACTAGCTAAATCCATGGAAGAAATGAATTTGCAAGAGATAGAGATTAGCAGACTCAAAAAGGAGATTGAGAACCTTCAGGAACTCAAGTCCTCTTACCAAACTAGCTACTCCAAGGAAAAACAAACATCAGACCAGCTCAAACAGGAATTGCAACAGCTTCAGAAGCAAACAGTGGTAGGCAAAACACTGACTGAGGTCAAGGAAAGTGTCTGGATGGACATCATCAAGTCCATGAATGAAATATGGCTGATGATACAAATCATGTTGGAGAAAAATGAGCTGGTGCAAAGAAGTCAGCAAGCTATTGAAAAGATAAGAGAAGAACTGGGAGAGATGCCCACAAAAGCTGTCGAGATCATCAAATTTCTGAATTCCAAAACTAGAGAGGAACTAGAAGAATTGAAGATTGAAGATAGGACAAAGACCATCCTTGAGGTCAAGAGGGTCCTAACCAAGAGAGGAATGATGCTACAGCTAGAGGAAAAGGTCCAGACCATGGATGCAGGAGTGCAAATATTTTTCAGCAAGATCGAAGCTCTGCAGAATAAAGGCCTTCCTGGTATGAGAGTTACAAATGACAAGTTAATGACGCTTGCCGATTACAAAAAGAAACTAGCCACTGTGGCTAAGGATAGCTCAAAATCATTAGGAATACAAGGTAGTATCACGGGCAAGGCATTCTTATATGCTTTACAGTTAGACATCAGTATACAGCATGAGATCCAGTACATCTTCATCATCAAGCCAACTTTCACCAAGTACACAGAGATGGATGAAGTATACCGAAGATTACTCAAAGTCAACGTTCTCAGTCACCTTCGATGGGAAGAGATTTGCAATCTAATCGAGTATTCGATGAGGTTTCCAAGCCTAGTCAAATATCCAGTCAGACGAGGTCGTGCAGAGGCCTCACCAATAGTTCACCCCAGAAATCAGCATGAAGTTTCAACACGTCATCAAGCAGTTTCCTAAATTTTTGTATCTTGTTAAGTTAGTTAGTTAAATTTATATTTTCCATGTCCTGATCTTTAATGACAGGGTCGTATGTAATTTTGATTATAAATACTTCAAACTTTGAAGTACTGAGGGTTGATCTTTACACCCTACAAGCTACAAGACTGTAATTTTTATCAAGAGATCTTCCATTAATACAAAGAGACATTTTCATAGGATTTTCACATGTTATTCATTGGTGATGTTTTCTTTTCTATGTTGAATGTTTTCATGCTCAGTTGTCATATTTCTTTCTAATCTAAATCTTTTCAAAGTAACGCATGTTGCAGGATTTATCTTCGTATACCTTGTTTCAGACTTTGAAAGATTTTAATGTTTATCTTCTGATATTATAGTGAAGAAATTCTTAAATGCTTCTTTACTGTAATTGATATTCTCATATTTTCTGTTAATTCATCATTTTACTGCTAAATGAATCCAACGAATGCATTATCTTGCCCTGTGAAAAGAATCTTTTGTTTCTAGTTTA
Source organism: Picea mariana (assembly GCA_032191745.1). Lineage (NCBI taxonomy): Eukaryota > Viridiplantae > Streptophyta > Pinopsida > Pinales > Pinaceae > Picea > Picea mariana. The sequence continues at coordinate 34,450 of JASDQU010242090.1, forward strand.
GATTTCTATCTTCATAACACATACCCCATAGCCCAATGGATGCGTAAAGCTCCTTCAGCCAACTTAGAAAAAACAACAACAAACCAATCAATCTTATTTATATAACTAGCCTAATATCTTAAAGATAGAACATAGCTAAATCATACAGAGAGATCCCTCTCTGAAACTGGTAGGGCTAGATTCCAGTTTTGAAGTGGTTGGATAAAGTTAGCTCTCGTAGATTTCTTCTTTCCTAACAACCTCTGGGAATTTACAGAGCGTTAAAAGCGCCAACCCAGGAACCGACGACCATAGAATTGGATAGGTATGAAAAGCAACGACGGTCGATCGGATTCTCGTAAATCGCGGTTGAATGTGGTTTTTTCTTATTAATGCCAATAAGCGAACTTGTGTGTTGAGTTGTCACTAGTAAAAGCATAATGAATGTGCATTGGGAAGGGTAGGAATGTGGTAGGGATTGAAGGGAGAGATAAATGGTTTGAAACTTTTGTGAACCCGGGTTTAGTGAAGCTTGTGAATTCCAGGAGTCTAGGGTCGAATTGTAAATCACGGAAGTGTTGGGTGCAAAATGTATATCATGTAAGTGTTAGGTGCAAGATGTATATCACGGAACACAAGGCATAATAATTGATAGCGCTAAGTCGGGACCTCGCAGTGAGATAATTGGCTAAGTGTTGAAAGGGACGACGGTCGGTCGGGCTCATGATGTGACGATATAGATGGAGATGAGGATCTGTCAGTCCCCTAACTCGGGAACCCGCGACCAATTCAAGATCTCGAGAAATTCAGGTTCAAGTTTAAAGAGATTTTGTTTATATTTATTTCAAATGTATTCATATTAATGTATCTTAATATATTATTTGTGGTCCAAATGTAAACCATGTTCCAATTTGAAGGGTGTTTTCGGCTTGCAAATTTTTCTCAAACCCATAAGAAATGGAGAAAAAATATATGACTTAACATTTTGTATATGGAAGGATATTTTGAAATATAGGAAGCGACAATATATGCACAATATTAAACAGGGACATGACCCCAACATGTACAGGGAAATGAGTTAATTTAAAAAAAAATACAAAATTCAAAAAACAACACTAAACATTGAAAATCACCATAGAACAACCTAAAATATTTTATATTCAGATAAACTGAGTTACAAAATACATTTGAGAATATTTCCAGTTGTCTTGGAATTTGTAAAAAAATATATAGTTCAGTACATATTCTGTGAAATTTAAATGTGTTTTCCATAATGACTGGGATTGGGGCTCCGACGGACTACAAAACAAATATGTACAAGAATCAAGCTTGTAGAAAGAAGAAAGTCAGCGATGGAAAGCAACAAGACCTGGCAAGAAGAAAGAGAAAATTGTCAGTCCTCGGTTAAATATTTGTATTTAAAGAGATAGAGTAATTGGATGAGGACATCGACAAATACAAAAGAGTGTGATCAGTATCAACTTACTATGATGGTGTCCCATGCCTTGTCATTTGCTTGTTGATGTCCTTTTATGACTTTCCTTAGCGGTTATGGGAACCGTGTGAAGCATCCAGAATGCCATAGAAATTTTCAAATGACAGTCTTTTATAGATCTAAACTTGATTATCAAATACTTTCTTGGTTAAAAACAACGAGTTGAATATCAATTTTGGGTCTTGGACTTCATTGGTGCTGCATGCTAGATATATCTCAGTTAGCCTCTTGAATAGTTTCTCTCTTCTAGATATGGCCTGGCTACATGCTTGAGCGATACCATTCAGGTTTTTTACCTTTTCTTTCCAGCATGCATTTAGTTGGTTTATTTGATACAGCGAAGGGAGATTGTCCTCTCTTATTTTGAATTATGTCATATCAATAACTTTAACACCAAATGGTACAAATTCATCGAGGTAGAAACCTTGCTCGTTCTTGGGATCTGCTTGCAGATACTCATGAAAAGCATGCGCTCGTGTTCCAAAAGAGACCATACTCTTTGACATCTCCCAAGATTATGTTATTAATTCCATTCTTCTCTTTATATTCTTTTCCACATAGCCTTGGGATGATGTGAGACGACTTGCTGATCCTTTTAAATTTTCCGCAGGTGCGGTGGGCCCGATCATTGCCAAAGGAGTAGCAAATAGTGGAAGAGGCATTAGAGCTCCCTCCAATTCTTTGATTCGCCCCTTTAACCTGACGTTCTCCGCTTCAAGGCCACTAATAGAGTTGTCTAGATCATCTCCAGTTGCTCGGTGTATCTGGGAGATCTAGGAAGGACGCATGTTCCATAGGTTCATTTCTGAACGAGATTTCCCTTTCTTATTCTTTACATCTCTATTTTCAATAACCATTTTTTTGGTTTCATTGTCAAAAACAATGTTCTGAAATGCAAAAGACTCTTCTTCGTCCAAGGTATCGGTCCCAATTATTTCCATCTCAGGATTATGTGAAGTAGTATTCTCTAGCTAGTCATCGTTGGGGAACATTTTTTCAATGTCAATTTCTAGTTCCATATCGTCGAGGGATAGATGGTGAATATCTATTTCTCCCCTCAGTCCCTCCTATTCTTGCACTATTGTTTTTCATTTTTTGCTCGCAGAAAGTTTGTGAGAACTTTCAATTTTGTCGGAGGGAGGGTTCTTATCTCCTCCTCTGCTTGAAGAAATGTGTGTGACTTTATTTCTTGGGTAGGTCATTGGAGTGCTGCTTCGAGATGTTGTATTCTTGGGTGTGGCGGTCGGGGATTGAGCAGTTTTCTCACTCGGGCCTTTTTGTTTCTGCTTGTATGAATCATTGGTGCTGAGTATTGTCTCTAGGTTGTCAGTGTCATGAGTAGGAATTACTAAGGTGTTATCTTCATCTTCATTCAGGATAGTGTCAGTGAAAGAACTATTGAAACCGACAGCCAATAGGTGTTCTACAAAAATAGCATCAGGGTCGAAACCTTTTACTTTTTCAGCACACTTCAAATTGAAGCTGTGGAAGTGGCCCGTGAAACCATCAATCTTGTTCATATTCCTGACTGTGAAATCCACGACTTTCCAAGGCAGAGGGATGAATTTCCTTTTTCTCTTTTCACGGAAAAAATGCAACTAGTAGGTGTACTGCCTTGCTATTTCAGCAAAACACATTGTACCAGATATGTGACATGGAAGGAAGCAAGGACTTTGTTTGGATTCAAAAATCATTATAACATTATAGTTCTCCATTTCTGTTAGTGTGCCCTTCCTATCCAGGAACTTGGTCGCCTGGTCAGAAAATCGTGGAATTTTTTTTCCAAATATCAATCCTTTAAAACCTGAAAAAAAATCATTAAAGACTTCATAAAAATGTTTGGAGGCATCATGTCTCCATGATATATGGTACCAGAAGGTTACTGGGTCAAATTCGCAGTTTACCTTCTTACACATAGATAATCCATGGAATGGACAGCAATGCGCTACCACGAAAATTAAATAAGATGACATAAAGAATTTCTTCTGCCTTGTGTATTGCAATAACTGGGAAGCGATTTCAATGGAAATCAACTTGCCCCAATGGAAGATGGCTTGTTGCTTCATCGTAAAATATAAAATATACAGAATCATCCGAGAGATGTTGGATGTACTTTCTTGTCTCGTTATCCTTGTGAAAATCCATGCAATTTCCTGGAAAGGGTTTTTAAATGCACTAACCTGTAATCTGGTCATGTCTCTAGGACCGGTCGCTGGGTTCTCTAAGAACTTCAACAAGAGGTCCAGTTCATTATCATGCTTCTTTAAGAACTCTCTACAATTCTCTCCCTTGAAAGTAGGCATTGGGTCGGGAAGTCTTAACATATTTCAAAATACTTGAGCCGATAGGGAGACTTAGGAATGGTCCCACAACTGGATAATCCGTTGGTTCAGAATATAGTTTTTAGTGCAACAAGTGACCAACTCCTTACATTCAAAAAACTCGGGGACACAACCTTCTCATGCAATTCCAGATGTCCAGATAACTTCCTTCTAGGCAGAAGGGGACGAGTAGTAGTCATAAGCTCTGGACCACTGAGAACTCTGGTCTTCGCACCCAAAAATATTTAGGGTATCTCCACAGATATTTTGTCGAGTTACAGCCATAAGGTGATGAGAATGTTCCTTTGCTAATGATAGTATTTAAAATGAACGCTGGAGCATGATAATATAATCTCCCGTAAATCTTGGTTTAATGTGTTTTAATGGGAGATGTTTGTTGTGTCTGTTTCGTCACTTGGGTGAGCAAAACAAGGGCACTTGCATGCCAGTTGGGCCTACTAGACAAGACAGAGGTTAGTGCATGAGTTAAAAAATCCAATCACATGAAATAAACAAGTAAACAAACTAAAAAAAACTAAGGAAATAAAACTAGAATGCATAAGAAACATTTAGAACCATAAACAATAAACCAATGACCATGATTATGCCACTAATGGAAAACTATACTAGTTGGAAAAACACCATAGAGAAATGAGGACTTATGAGTCCCCTCTTCCTCCTTGGGAGGGATCTTGAGTTACCTAATGGGGATATCTTCTTACAATGGTAGAAAATAAAGAAAATGATAAAGAAATCAATGCATATTCCCTCAAGAGGTGAGTGGAATGGCCTATTGGAATGTTGCTAGAATGCTCCAAGGAGAAAAGAGGATTCTCAAGGGAGTATTGAGGCAGCATAACAATACTATGAAAATCTTAATTTCTTAGTGCACCCATGGCCTCCATTTATAGAATTTCTTCAAGGCAATATTCAACTGGTTCATAGTGTGAACAAGGGTCCCTTTAGGGCACCCTTTGGTCCTTGACCAACCCCCCATTAAGATTTAGCTCAGATATGAATGTCAAATCAAGTTGGGAGTTGATCCATAAGTGGTTGAGGGGACAACAAGAACCATAAATGTGTCATTCATAGGAGTGCGCAACTTTTCTCATACACAATCGTGCATATGGTGCATTGTGCTCTCTATGGGCTTCTTTGGCCTATGTACTATGCGTGCACCTCCTTTAGTGAGTTAGCGCATATCAATTTTTTTCCAATTGTATAGTTTTTGCCTCTTGAAAATGCATTTTGGTGCTACAGGTGAACTAATAGTTATTTTGCATTCTTGTATTTCTGTAACCATTTGCGTGCAATGTTGCAGGTGAAATTTCAATGATAACAGATGCCCCCTGATGTGTGAGGTTAGAAGCATATGTATAGTCAAAATACATCAATGTTTCTTTTACTGAGAGTGCCATTGTAATGAAGAGTGTTGAGAGGAACTGCAAGAGCTATTCGTTGGAGGGAGAGGGGAAACTGTGGGGCCCAAAATATTTCTCTAGGGAGAAAAAAAAGAAAATTTGTATACAAACGAGGTGGGCATGCCCCATGCTTGTGTCATGTAACTCAAAATGTAAGACAGTAAATGAAGTTGTATGCTGATGTAGATAATTGCAGCGCCCTCCGGAGCGGTTTGATAATGAGAGATGACAATTATGAATGGTGAACATACTCTGAAAAGAGGCAAGGATGCCTATAAGAAGTGTCGATGACTCATAGGCATTGATGGACTAACAAATTCAGAGGTCTTCGGCTAGTAAAAAAAAAAAACAACTGCAATTGTCGCATAGTAAGACCCACCGTATAAACATGAGATTTTGCTGAAGTTGAATGTTATGGGGGTCAAGGGAATCAGAGAGAAATGATGGTCCTCTCTGTGTCGTTCGAGACTCCTCATTATAAAGGTATTGAGAGTCAAGATACTGTCACCCTTCTGGAAACTGTGTTGATGTTGACAAAAAGGGAGACGCGACGCCAAGAAGCAAAGGGATTCATGAAATCCACGGGAATATGATCAGGAATTGATAGGGAACATGAATGATGTCAATATGCAGTGAGACTCAATACTTCCCTTGGTTCAGGGTATGTTTGAAGGATGATTGGCAGCAACCGTAAAATTGTATCTAGTGTCAGGGGGATGACCAGATATGGGGTTAAATTGTTCTAGAGGCGTGACAAAGTGGACAAACTCAGATATCAGGGGTGCATGGACTTTGGGATACTCGGGGTTTATGAAATATGTCATAATGAGAAAAGGAGAGACGATGCCCCAACCAAGGGCAACATGGGTTGCGTTTCCAGGAAAAGAAGGTCATCAAGGGTGACGACAAAAAGCTAAGTAAATGCTAGAAACAAAGGATTTTTACAATTACCAAATAAACAAAGAATAATTTGGGATGAGTGTACAGATACAGAAATGGGTGCCCCAGTGCAAGATGGCTTGGCCTATGAGGGAACAAGTTGCGAAGAGAACTGTTCGAGGGCGGGGGCCCCATGGGTGGGTTTCTGTATGAGGGAAATGAATGGAGGACAATCTTCAGATGGGCAAACTGATTGTGAATGAAATAGAGGGTTAATGATACTACGGAGGTGCAGTCAAATAAAACCGTGATGAGATAACCTGGATGTGGCTTATTCTCAGGAGTGCATAAGACTATAGATACTCCCATACCTAGGAGGTGAAAGCAGCATGAGTGTCAAAGTACTAAGGAAAACTATGAATGGGAAAAATCATGTGGGGGAGAGTGCTACTAGGTGACAGCACCCAAAAATGCAACCGAGATGATAGTACTGCAGAGCCGTATGTAAGGACCCTAAAGGTGAACACTGAAGGGTGTGATTGGGAGATGCAATTGATATCCAAAGGGAATGATTGCATTCCAGTGTCAAACATATACCTAAAGGGGTTGCGTTGGTTGTGATGACCAAGTACCTGCACACATTAAAACCAAATACCTGACGTGAACGATATCTGATTATAAAGAACATATAACAGTTATTTAATAATTTTGAACATGATCATGCATACCTAGACATGATGTGAGAAAAATGCTCCCCCACGGACGAGGAAATATGGTGACCCTGGGTATGTGACTGTGTATATGGTGAGACCCTGATCTCGTGGCTGAAGACGAATCGAGAAACAAAGACTCTGGGCTCTTGTAACTAAGTGTGGAAGTTTGGAAAAAGGGACTATATATGGCTATTGGGCCCATAATGCCACCTCATTTGTACCCACTGCTATACTGAATTGACAAGAGTATTTTGGAGGATTTTTGGAGATTACGGGAGCTCAAGCCAACCAATCCAGGACTTGCGAGAGTTCGGTTAGTGGTCCCATCCTCCTCCACATTATGTATTTTCTAGTTTTTGAGTAGGGGTCGTACAGATGGCCATACACGGGTAGGTTTTAGGGGTGAGCCCACTAATGCACAGGAGGAGGAAGGATACCCGCACTGAGATGCACGTGTATAATTCTATCTCCCACGCATAATGTGCGGTTGTGCGGGATACAGCCGCGCATAGGGGAGTGTGGGAGGGAAAAACAGTGATGCAGTTTTTGAACTACGAGGGCTAGTTTATCATCATGATTGCATTTCAGGGGTGGTCTTGAAAGATTTTTACTGATGTAGTAAACGACATGTTCCCTCCCATCATCCCCTAGTAGAACGAGGACTCCTACTACTGAGATGGGTGAGGCAGATAAGTAGAGGATGTAGTCGTGATCATAGTCTGGAGGACTAATCAAAGGAGTGTTGGATAGTGCCGCTTTTAAATCATCAAAAGCGGTTTGGGTATGTTCATTCCATTGAAATGGGATTTCATGACGTAGTAAGCGAAGGAAACCATGCACACGAGTGGCTTAATCTGGGACAAAGCAACATAAAAAGTTGGATTTGCCTTGTAGGCTCTACAGTTGGCTCAAATTCCTAGGTGGAAAAATTTTGGTGATAGCTTGGACCTTGAGGGGGTCCACGATGATTTCGTGTTGGGAGACTATGAACCCAAGAAGTCATCCGGAGGTGACACAAAATACACACTTGAGGGGGTTCAAGCGGATATTGTACTAGCGACATTGTTGAAAGACAACTCGTAAGTCATCTAAATGTTGAATTTGTTTCTTGGATCGAGCATCGAGGTCGTCCAAGTAAGCGAGGATGATGCGAGAAAGATCATGGATAACATAAGTCATGGCCCGTTGAAACATAGCACCTGCGTTTTTTAGTCCAAAAGGCATGACACGATAAGAAAAAGTACCCCATGGGGTAGTAAAAGTGGTTTTATACTGATCTGTTAGATGGATTTGAATTTGATTGTAGCCATAGAACACATCCATGAAGGACAAGGCCTCGTGGTCGGCACATTCATCAATAATTTGGTCGATGAAAGGGGTGAGAAAGTTGTCTTTGGGACAAGCATGGTTGAGATCGCAAAAGTCAGTGCAGATGCAAATAGTGCTTGGTTTTTTGTTAATGAGGACAGGGTTCGAAATCCATGATGTATACGCAATGGGGTATATGAACCCTGTGGTTCTTAACTTGTCAATTTCATCTTTGATAGCCACAGCTTTGGATGGGTGAAGTGGGCACTTATTTTGACGGACTGGGGTGACATCTTGCCATGTGTCGATGCGATGTTCGACTATAGAAGGATCGAGGCCGGGCATCTCCGTATATTACCAGGCGAAAATATCTCGGTATTCTTGAAAGAGATCTTTGTAAGTTGTGAGTTCCTTGGGGGATCATGTGGAGCCAATGGTGATTTCCTCTATGATTCTCGGTTTGATGGAAATGTTGATTTTGATGGTGGGAGAGATATTGGCAATGTTGCCTTCCTCAAAAGAATCTGGGGTAGGGATAGGGTTGTTGAACTAGTCTATATTCCCTAACGGAATAAAATACTTGGTTTTGATTGCGCATATGGAGGATTTTCTCGGAAGGTCAAAGGCTTCCGTGAGAGAAAGCGCTCGGTGATGGAGCGCATTCCATGGGCAATTGGGGGTACTGAGTTCTTCCAGGATATCTTTATCGCAGTGAAAAATGCGAGAATACAGTGGATCTGTGGAGGTAACATGGGTGACTATCACAGTGTGGTTGTCCTCAAGTGGAGAAGACGTAGAGGGGATATCGCAACCATGTTGCAATGGCTCGCTTGACATAAACCAAATGTCCAGACACTGTGGGGGGTAAACTGTGGTAGGGGGTAATATTTCCTGTGGGAAATGAATCAGAGAATTGGGAGGATTTGGGGGAATATCCTTAGACAGACTATCCGTGAACCATGGAGGGGTGGTTAGTGACTCAAGTTCAAGGGAGGTGATATGGGCAGTATCTGGAGAAGAGATAGGGGGAGTAACTTGCATTACATGAGGTAAGGGGGTCGAATGATTTTGAATAAGTTTTAATTGATGACGCCTATATTCAATTATCAAAGGACACTCGTATGTGAAATGAAAAAGTGAGTCATAGAGAGTGCAAGGGAACCTCATCTATTCAGGGACTGAGGTAGAGACATAATGGATTTCGGTGATGTGGGTGCCCGAAAGTGGTGGTGGAGAGGGCTCTTGCTAAAAGGTTTGGCGTACTGTTGTTAACATCTAGCGAAACTAAGGTAGAGCTAGGCAATGATGAGTGCAATGAGCATATTCTGAATAGATGGCACAAGCGAATTTGGTTTGCATCCCTTTACTACATGTAGTGGGGGATGTTGTGGTAGTACTAGATGTGCTTGGTGAAGCAGTGAGCGATGTGGTTTCTTGAGGGAGTTGGATCAGATTGCGTAACTCAAGAAGAGAAGGACATTTATTAGTGGGGTGTCTGTCTCTTTTGCATAGTGCGCAAGGAGTTTGAACTCGAGGAGGAAGTGGAGCGGTGGGCTCTTTATTCTTCCGTTTGCCCCCAACTGTGGAAGTGGTGTAGGCAGTTGGGGGTGAGGGTGGCGTAGTCGGAGTTAGTATTGGAATATGCATCGGGATTCCCTCTAACTAAGGAGGGAGAGATGGTTGAGGAACCATCACGGGTGGGTGTAGATACCATACAGGGATGGTGAGTACCATGTTGGGAAGGGTAAGCGTTGCAGCTACCTAAAAATATTGTACTCCTGGTGGGGGATAGAAGAAGGTAATTTGAGTGATGGCTTGGGGAATTGTCTCCCAAACCGGGATCTTCCCCTGGGGAAGGGGGAAATTTGGGATAAGTGGTGTAGTAGGGTTTTCAGGGAATCCCTGAGGTAAAATATCTTCAACTGGTGGAACATTGAGGTGTGGAGGGGCCTCAGTGGGAGGAATGCTATCTCCTTTGTCAATTCCATTAGAATATATGTGACACACTTGTGATGAAGGGTGTATGAGAGGTGTTGCTCTATGGTATGCCCCCAACAAGGATGGGTCCTTCGAAATTCTGGGGCATGTGTCAATGAGTGAATAGGCATCAGAACTAGTGTGGATAAGAGGCAAGATGTTATTGATGTTGGCAGAATGGTTAGGCTCATAATGTGTGATTTGGTCGATGGTGACGATTTTCCCATTGTGGGGGAACATCATCGTTTGAAACACAGAAGAAGCCACTGCCTTCATAGTGTACATGTAGCTACGTCCAAACAAGATATTGTAATCGATCGAGGCATCGATAACCTCAATGTCAATGAGAATGGTTTTTCCTCCAAGTTAGACGAGGACATTTTGAAAGAGCCCTTCAGGGGAGGATGGTCGACCATCATAGGATCTTAATGTGATGGTAGATGGTATAAGCTTAGGGGAGCCAAGTTTCTTCCATACAATTTTGGACATGATGCATGTGGATGCACCTTCGCCAATGATACACCGATGAACCATGATGTTCTGAATCTTGACTCGTATCTGGAAAGATACTAGAGCGGGGAGATGAGGTTCTCCGCTATCTAAATCAAATGTGATGAGTCTACTATCAGTTGGTTCAACTTCCCCCAAGGCGGAAAGTAAGGATTTTCATTGATTTGGACAGATTTGAAGGACCTCTAATACAGACATGGTTGCAGGAGACTGCGCCAAGTCATCGACTAGACTGTAATTGTGTGCTTCCCTAGCCTGAGGGTTGTTGGCGTTCCGTCATAATGGAATGTGAGGGATACGAATGGAGGGTTCAGTGTTAGGGCGTCGAATCATCAAGGGTTGTCTGATTGTAGCTGGAGATGATTCTGAAGTGGTGGGAGTAGATTTAAGGGGTGCGTTGTATTGATGATCGCGCGTTTGCAAAAGAATTTCTTTTTTGCTAGTGAGGAGGATATTGCGATCCGCTGGATTTCCAAGGTGGTTGGGCCCTGGGTTTTGATATTGTCCCATTTGTGGTGGGGTAGGATGTACCTCCTGTTGGGTATTCATCACACCTTGGTGTGGAATAGGGTTTTACAACATAGTCGAGGGTGGTTGTTGCAATTACTATTGTGGGGCCCGCTGAGGAACAGGCGGTGCTGGAGGACACAGAGCATTCATGGATTATTTCATCCTTTTAAAGTCAGCGATTTGGGGGAAATGGTGGGTATAATGTCCATGCTCACCGCAAAGAACACAAGGGAAGTTCATCCGGAGGTTGTTGTTGTTGTTCCTCCCTTGGCATTTTTTGTTATTGGCTCCTTGGGAGTTCTAGTTACCTTAATTCTGGTTGCCCCCAACAGGTAGGTTTTGTTGGGGGTTATTTTCCCCTGGTCCTAGGTTATTATTATTTTATTTTTTTCCTTTCTTCTTGGAATTATTCGACTGATGGACTGGATTTTCCGTATTCAACTGTTCAAAAGTATGAATTTGTTAAATGGGAGAGGGTTGAACAAAGTTAATGTCGATGTGTGGTTGTCCATATGGAGGAGAAACCAGCTGTGGAGGACTAGGAAATGGGAAATATGGATTGTTTTGTGGTAAATATCCATAGGGAACATAGGAAGGTGAAGCACTTTCACTAGTGCCCAGGTTATATGTTGAGGTAGAAGGAGAACCTGAACTTGGTTGAGAGGTCGAGCACATCATGGGTGTCAGCGAGGATCCACTCATGGGAGGAGGGGGAGTAACAGGATATGGTTGTTGGTAAGGGGGTGTAGGGTAATAATATGGCCCTTCATATGTCGACATATATTGGGGTGTACCGTACATAGGTGGTGGTTGCATGTACAGGTTGTGGTGTGTCATGGTACCAATCAACCCATATGCAGTGTGAGACATTTCAGGTTTGTCCTAGCCAAATGGTATAGGTTTGGGTGCATCAGGTAATATTGTGTATAAGTAACCTGACTGAGCATAAATGAGGTCGAACTGTTGAGCCATGTTGATGGCTTCCTCTTCGGATTGGGGGAAGGTGGATGCCACATCTTTGGCAAGTATAGAGACAAGTGATTTTAGAAACTACGTCGTCGACACCATTCATGGATGTGGTCGAAAAATGCATAGATGAGGTTTGTTTTCACTCAGAGAGCAGTTCTAAATCAGTTTCATGAAGAACTGGTAGTTGGAAAAAGGCCAAAAAAGATTTAGCCAGGGATTCAAAAGTCACATGGGACCCTGATTTTTCGTCCACATACCATTTGGTTGATGGACCAATGAGTGTTCATTGAAATAACCTTAAGCGGATGGATTCATCCATGATGTTGTTTGAAGATCACCATAAGTGGAAGGTCATGACATGGTTGGTGGGATATTCCCCCGGATTTCCTTCAAATTTTGGAATATATAAAGGTAGCTTGGTAAGCATATTGGGCCATGTAGGGTCATGTAAAATAGGATCATTTGTGAGCTTACTCAAATAAGAAATGTTGAGAGACGCCAAATATGGCATGGGGGGTGGTGGTCGAGGATTAGTTCCAGCCATCATGTGAGAAGGTAGTGGACCTGACCCTTGAGGGGGATTTGGTGGGGTTGTACTTCTCCCTTGAGAAGAAGTTTTCCCCCCGCCTCCTTGTGAAGGAGAGATAGTGGATGGATTGCCTTGGTAATTGGACCCAAGTAAAGTGGAACCAAGGAAAGTTGATCCCAAAATAGTGGCACTCATAGGGGTGTGACATGGTTGAGTAGGTGAGTTGGTAAGACTAGGAACTCCTCCTAGAATAGGAGGGAGATTCTGCAAGCGTCTGGAACGACAGGGATTCTGTGGGTCCCCTATGATGTCCAGATAGAATAGTGAATGTGTGAAAATGGTGATGAGAGCAATAAATGAACAAGAGACTTGTATAATTTGGACCTTCACAAAATAATATTTTTCACAATTGCATGTAATCAAATGAGAATCATACATAAATCAACTGTAAAGAAGCATACATGTGGGTAGGTGGATTTTGTCCATGTGGGGGAACAAATAAAACAAATGCTCGTGTCCTAAAAGATGTATTGTCCTTCCTCCCAAATAGCACTGGAACTTCCAAGAGCACTCAACAGTGGGGTCTGAGGCCATCGTAAGACAAACTAGTGAAGGATGAAATAATCAGTTATAATGAGAGGTAGAGGGTGCATATCCCGAAAGAGATGGCAACATTTCCCAATAGCCACACAAAATATGGTGAAGGTGCAATTGCAGCCACCTAGGTAGATGTCCTAAATTTGGTCACTAGGCACCTTGGTCAAAGTGCGACATTTATATTTTCGGCCTCAGAAATGGGTCATGTGCTAGATCCCTTCCAAGATTTGGGTGACTCAAGGGGGGACGCATAGAACAATCGGACCTCAGCCATCAACCCTTCACAGGTATCTCCCTATCTTATGGTGTAGGAACACTTGACTTGGAGGATTTTAAAGTTCCCTATTTGTCAACTTCTAATGTTTGAAAATGTGAGAACCAGATAACGGGGGGTTATTTGGATGCCTACCCCCGAGATCCTACCTAGACTAAAAAAATTATTTTGACACCTCTTGTGGAGGAAAACTCAGTGAGTTTTTAGAAAAAATTTAAATGTGGTGGGCTAAGAGATTGGGGGTGTGAACCAATCTTGTTTGAATTAAGTGGGTGTGGATAATTTCTTCAAGAAATAGTGGGACGTTTCGGAATTCCTGTGGGGAAAACCTACTTCAACATCCACAATTCAATATGGAAATTATGTGAGTGATGAGTGACTTTGTGTGTTAGCAAGTGAAAAAATGTGCCAAATTTTTAATAAGTTAGGTGTGAATTTGCAACATGTGGACTTCTTTTGGTCCATACAAATATTTGTTACCTATCTTACTAAGTGTCATTGGTACAAACTTGCAGAATTTTAAAAGCCCTAAATAACTAGCATGTGGACATATGGGTCCTAATTAAGAAAGATTGAAAAACTATCCTGGATTGCAAGCATGTGGGCATGTATGGGGCCGTTACTTTGATATTAAAACTCCCCTAGTGATGTAAACTAAGAAAGAAATTTCAAAAAAATATCCTAATTTTGCAACATGTGGGCATGTGTGCGCCCTTAAAAATTTAGGATGATTTCAAAAAGAAACTAAGAGGAGCCCTAGGGGGGCATTGTCCTCTCCTAAAGATTTTGATAAGGGAGATGAAATGTCCCCTTAACCACCTTTCTGATTCTCAATATCGCTCTATGGTGTGAGAGAAGATCATACTCAATGATCAAAGTTGATTTTTGGTCCCAATGTAAGTTTTTTTATATGTGATAGCAAACAATCTCAACTTAAATTTTACAAACCAAATAAGTCATCCATGTGGCAACCAAAGAAAAGGAGGAGAATATATGGTTATTTTTACCCCCCTAAGTGCCTATGTTTAGCTAACCTTTCATATGGGAAAGGAGTCTAAGTGGATTGCATTTACAAATTGCATGAAAGCAAGAATTTGAAGGCTAGGGGCCTTCAAATCATCATAAAATCACTTACAATTTTGAAACTCTGGAAATGTGCACAGGTTACAGTTCAGATAGAGGCACAGTGGGCACAAAATGTGTAAACAACCGAAGCCTTTTGGGCACATAGTGCGCAGAGAACAAAATTCTTTTGGGTGCACAGTACGCTGAGTGTGCGTCTGTGGGATGGAACACCAGCGCATGTTCTGATACGTGTCAGGGGAGGGGGGGGGATTTTGAGTGAAATTATCCTCCTCCAACTCAAAATCTAGCTCTTGACAGATAAGGTTAGGCCGATTTTGGTACCTACAAGACAAATGGATAAAAAAGAAGTGCTCTCTAAGCCCAAATAGGGTGGAAATTGATACCTATCCCCAATATGGTTGCCAATATGTTGTGTCAATTTTGTCACTTGGGTGAGCAAAACAAGGGCACTTGCATGCCTAGTTGGGCCTGCTAGACAAGACATAGGTTAGTGCATGAGTTAAACAAGCCAAGCACATGAAATAAACAAGTAAACAAACTAAAAACAACTAAGGAAATAAAACTAGAATGCATAAGAAACTTTTAGAACCATAAAAAATAAACCAATGACCAAGATTATGCCATTTATGGATAACTATATTAGTTGGAAAAAAACTGTAGAGAAATGAGGACTTATGAGTTCCCTCTTCCTCCTTGGGAGGGCTCTTGAGTTCCCTAATGGAGATCTCTTCTTACAATGGTAGAAAAGAAAGCAAATGATGAAGAAATCAATGCCTATAACCTCAAGAAGTGAGTGGAATGGCCTATTGGAATGTTGCTAGAATGCTCCAAGGAGAAAAGAGGATTCTCAAGGGAGGATTGAGGCAGCATAACAATACTATGCAAATCTTGATTTCTTAGTGCACCCATGGCCTCCATTTATAACATTTCTTCAAGACAATATTCAACTAGTTCTTAGTGTGAACAAGGGGCCCTTTAGGGCACCCTTTGGTCCTTGACCATCCCCCCATTCAGATTTAGCTCAGATCTTATGGTCAAATCAAGTTGGGAGCTGGTCCTTAAGCGGTTGAGGGGCTGACAAGAACCATAAATGCGTCGTTCACAGGAGTTCGTGGCTTTTCTCGTACACGGTCGTGCATATGGCGCATTGTGCACTCTACGGGCTTCTTTGGCCCCTGCACTATGCACGCGCCTCCTTTAGTGACTTAGCGCATGCCAATTTTTTCTCAATTGTATAGTTTTTTCCTCTTGGTAATTCATTTTGGTGTTGCAAGTGAACTAATAGTTTTTTTTCATTGTTGTATTTCTGTAACCATTTGCATGCAATGTTGCGGACGAAATTTAAGTGATAACAATGTCCTCAACCTTTTCACCTATTAATACCAATTTTTTCAATGTTTCTGGTGCGCTATCACTATTAAAGGCACAATTAATGTCCATTGGAAGCATGCGAAGGTGGCGAGGATGGATGGGAGCGAAAACTGCTTCGAAACTTTTGTGAACCTGGGAGCCCGAGAACCCATGAATATGTGACAACAGGAGGTGAAGAATCGACTAAGTATGGAAAGGAGGAGTATAATGCCTTAAAAAAACTAAATTAAATAACAATTTTTCCGAGATCAAGATCCACATAAAAAAAAAAATCATATGCCATAATATTGACCTCTTTCAATTCAATAATAGGGAGGTTTAGTTGATGTATCCAAATATCACTTAGTTCAAGCGACTGGGGTGCATGTGGGGTGCCTGTGAGAAAAGCTAATGTTTTGATGAAGATTTTTTTGTATTGCTACATGTGACATTAATTGTGTCATAGTATTTAGAATGAACACTGGAGGATGGTAATATAATCTCCCGTAATTCTTGGTTTAATGCATTTTAATGGGATATGTCTCAAGCTTTTCGCTCATTAATGCCAATCTTTTCGAATCTGTGTGGTGAATTGTCACTAATAAAAGCGTAATCAATTTGCAATGGGAAAGTGTGTGAAGGTGGCAGGGAAATTGACTAAGTATGAAAAGGCAAGGCGATCAGATGGACCCAGATAGACTCATTGTAGGTAGACTGTAGCTTGTGAGTTCGAGGAGTCTGGGGTCGAATTGTAGAAAACAAAAACTTTAGGTGCAAGATGTATATCATGGAACAGGGAGCATGAGAGCTCGATAGCGCCAATCCAGGAACTCGCGGCCATAAACATTAACTATGGGAAAAACATTGTCAACTATGTATTATACCTGGAGCTCGACAAAATCAGGTTCAAGTTAAAATATAATTTATTTATATTTATTTAAATATTGTTCATATTATTTTATTTTATTAGTATCTTTTGTGGACCAAATGCAAATCACGTTCAAATTTGAAGGGTGGATTAACATTTTCATATGCAAGCATATTCTCAAATATGCCAAGCTGTAATATATGCACAATACTAAAGAGGGGCACCATGTCAACACCTTTGTAGATGAAAGTGGGCTAGCACAATATTGCATTCTTTATACGATGATGTCTTAAAAAAACTAAAATAACCAACAATTTTTTGCCAATTCAAGATTGACACAAAAAAAATCATCAGATTCCATAATATTCTCCCATTAATGCATTTTAATGGGAGATGTGCTCGATATTTCCACTTATTAATGCCAATATTTTCGAATATCTGTGGTGATTTGTCACTACTAAAAGCATAACTAATGTGCATTGGGAAGGGGCGAAGGTGGCGGGGATGGAGGGGAGAGAAAAATGCTTTGAAACTTTTGTGAACCTGGGACTCTGTGAACCCGAGAAACATTGAAGAATCGAGTAAGTATGGAAATGTGGGGCGGTTAGACGAAGTCATCATAGGTAGAGTGAAGCTTTCGAATTCGAGTAGTCCAGGGTCGAATTGTAGATCACCCAAGTTTTGGGTGCAAGATTTATACTCCGAACATGGGGCATGAGACTTAGATAACGCCTACCCAGGATCCCGCAGCCATAAAATTGGCTAACAGTCGATCGAACTCGTGATGTGAAGATATAGATGGATATAGAATTTCTCAGTCCGCCACCCAGGAACCCGCGAGCATAGAAATGTGACCAAGTATAGAACCAGAAATGGGTAACAGAAGGGAAGAAGAAAAGGGAAAAAGAGGTAAGTATAGAAGAGGAAAAGGAAAGGGAGAAAAGAAATTTATGCATCACACAACAACACTTAGTCTGATAATTATCAAGCGATAGAAACACATCAACTATGGGAAAAACATTCTCATCCATGAAATATAGTTGGAGCTCAACAAACCCTGGTTCAAGTCCAAAGTGATGTTGTTTATATCTATTTCAATAAGCTCATAGGTAGAGTGAGGCTTGCGAATTCGAGGAGTCCGAGGTCGAATTGTAGATCACCTAATTTTTGGTTGCAAGATGTATACCTCGAACATGAGGCATGAGAGTTCGATAGGGCCTAGCCAGAAACCCTCGGCCATAAAATTGGCTAAGTATGGAAACGAATGGCAGTCGATCGGATGCATGATGTGAAGATATATATGGATATATAATTTCTCACTCCAAACCTGAGAACCTGCGAGCATAGATATGAGACTAAGTATAGAACCAAAAATAGATAATAGAGGGGAAGAAGAAAAGGGAAAAATGGGCAAGTATTGAAGAGGAAAAAGAAAGAGAGCAAAGAACTTTATGCGTCACAAAACAACACTTGGTATTAAGTATGGAAAGGTGGGGCGGTCATATAGAGTCATTGTAGGTAGAGTGACTCTTACGAGTTCGAGGAGTCCAGGGTCAAACTGTAGATCACCAAAGTTTTGGGTGCAAGATGTATACCTGAACACGGGGTATGAGAGTTCGATAGTGCCTACGCAGAAACCCGCGGCCATAAAATTGGCTAAGTATGGAAACGAACGACGGTCAGTCAGACTCGTGATGTGAAGATATAGATGGATATAGATTTCTCACTCTGCCACCCTAGGAACCCACGAGCATAGATATGTGACTAAGTATAGAACCAGAAACGAATAATAGAAGGAAAGAAGAAAAGGGAAAAACGAGTAAGTATAGAAGAGGAAAAATAAAGGGAGCAAAGAACTTTATGCCTCACACAACAAAAATTAGTCGGATAATTATCAACCGATAGAAACACATCAACTATGGGAAAAACATTCTCAACAATGGAATATAGATGGAGCTCAATAGACCCTAGTTCGAGACAAAATAGATGTTGTTTATATCTATCTCAAGAAGAAATAGACAAAATATATGACTTGGCATTCTTATATGCAAGAATTCATACGGATTCATCGTAGGTAGAGTAAGGCTTGGGTGTTCGAGGAGTCAGGGGTCGAATTGTAGATCACCAAAGTTTTGGGTGCAAGATGTATACCCCAAACACGGGGCATGAGAGTTCGATAGCGCCTACGTGGGAACACGCGAGCATAAAATTGGTTAAGTATGGAAACAAACGACGGTCGGTCGAACTCGTGATCTGAAGATATAGATGGATATAGAATTTCTCACTCCGCCATTCCGAGAACCCGCGAGCATAGATATGCGACTAAGTATAGAACCAGAAACGGATAATAGAGGGTAATAAGAAAAGGGGAAAATGGGTAAGTATGGAAGAGGAAAAAGAAAGGGAGAAAAGAACTATATGCCTCACACAACAACACTTAGTTTGATAATTATTAAGCGATAGAAACACATCAACTATGGGAAAAACATTCTCAACCATGAAATATAGTTGGAGCTCAACAGACCCTGGTTCAAGTTAAAAGAGATGTTGTTTATATCTATTTCAACAAGCAATAGAAAAAATATATGATTTGCCATTCTTACATGCAAGCATATTCTAAAATATGACAATCTTCAATATATGCACAAGTTGGATAACGTATGCAGATCAGAGTTTTGTAACCATACCTCTTTATCTATGGACCTTGTACTATGATGGAGGTTTCACTTCTACTTGTCGATAGTTCTTGTGAACTAAAAAACATGTGGTGTAAACGACATAAACATATTTACCATGGCATAGTAGAATAAATAAGTGTGGATATTTGTTTCGTAAACATAACAATAGCGTAATGTATGAATCCTTACCTTTGGCACTGTCATTGTGATGATGTTTGCGACAATTCACTGCCCATGCCCATGTCACTTATGAAACAGTGGTCATGAACATGTGTATATTGTTCATACTCGATATGGATGTGCATTAGGCATATGCATTGTATTTGTTGTGGCAAAACTGTAACCATACCTTTCAGAAGATTGTACTCCATCTTTCTCAGTTGTGGCACATAAGGCTCCATCCTCGTGTTCAATTAGTCTGTTCTTTTTTCAATGTAGCAATACAGAGAACACAATGGACATAAAGGCAAGTTGCTACGTAGGAACACATGAAAAAACTATGGAGTGCAAATTTATTTGTTTCAAGGTAGCGGCACAGAAAATACAATTGACATGAAGATAAGTTAATATACAGGAAGATATGCAGTATCTAAGGAAAAAAAAAAGAGATTCAAACCAGTGGAATAAATATAGACATAGTAAATGAAAAACAATTGGATATGGAATATGGGTAGAAGTATGCACCTTTGTATGTATTCTTCTACATTTATGGTTAAGAGTTATTTTCCTTCTCCAATTTTCTTGTTTGTTTCAATGAAGGAAAGTACAAAACAAAATGAACATGAACGTAAGTTGATATGTAAGGAAAAAACGAGGAATATGTACATACAGTAAATAAACTAGAATAAAAGGAATAGAGTAACAGATAGTGTTAGAAGAATGTACCCTTTTTTTTCTTCATCCATGTATGCGTATATATAAAAAATTGTGTAAAAAAATTGTGTGTCCAAAATCAATTACAAACCAGGAAAAACTAAGAAGTTGGATAACTTGGTTTTGTGCAACAAGGTAGATAGATATGCTTTGAGACATAGAAATATGATTTTTCAATATGTTTGATGTATATTTCATAATTCAAGTGCAATGCCAATTGTATTTTGATCAGACCAATATGTGTCTAAGATAAAGACGTTGTATTGACAAATGGGCACATTCGACCATACATGGTCAATAAGTGTGTTTTGTACATGGTTTATATTATCCAAAAGAAAGCGGAGACTGTATTTGCACATTTAGTTTTCCAATTCTTTTGTTCTGGCATTATTTTGTAGCATGTCAATATTGAAGTTTCCTACAATGACAATGGTTTCGTTTAGATGAAAATATATAATATATTGGAAAGAAAATTTAGTATGTTGGAGAATGTTGCATGCAGAGCAGCATAGAGATTTTGTATTGCAATTTCTGATCCATGGAAAATTACTTTTGCGAGCACTATCTCAACATTGTTTTCTTCGAAATGCATATGCTCTAAAATTGTTACATGTTTTTTCACTAATATCATCACCCCATGTGTAATGTAACTTGATATGCAATTGTGATTTGGAAATTGCTTGTTTTGCATGCATAATGTCATGTATGTTTCCTGCAAGCACAAAATATTGGATTGCATTGTGTCATAGTCATTAAGTATATCATCCATATGTGCATGTAGGTTGTGCATGTTAAGTGAGAGAATTGATACAGATGATTTTGTTTGTATGGATTGGTAATCATATTGTAGATGCCACTTTGCGCTAGTCCTAAGGCGTTGCATCTCAATATCAACTTTGTGTTTGACTTTGAATTTATCTTTTGTAAGAGCACTTAGTAAATACAAGGAGTCTATACTTTTGACACGGGACAGTGTTGTGTAAACAATTCCATGTATTCGAATTCCAGTAGGGTCAAATGCAACACTATCAAGTGTTAGTCCTTGCGATCTGTGGACTATATGTGCACATGCAAGTTTAATTGGAAACTGTTTTTGAATCTTCAATCGACCTATCTTTGTCGATTTCAATACTGGTTTTGATATTCGTAAAATAGGTGTCCAATCGCGTGCAGTGTTTGAATTATATAGATAAGCCAACTTGTTTGCTTGTCGGTGGCCTATATGCGGCTCATGGAACTTAATCCATAGGACATCAACTTTTTTTGTTTTGGTATAGCCTTTGAGTATTCCATTTGCACCATTTACCAAACCATCCTATGAATCATAGTTGCAGGCATATATTTCAACCAACATGTCTAATTTCAGGACAAGTTGCAAAGGCAAAGTGGATGTATGTTCATGACGTGGTACATTTCCATGGTTGTCTTCTTCGAGGTCAATTGAATTGATGATGATATCATCGCCAGGCATGAGTGATGGCATGTACCTGTTATGCATTGCAACATCCCTATTAATGTAGAACAGGTAAGGGAAGGTTGGGTCTGTTGGTGCAGGTCGCATGCACCTTGAATTGATATATGTTAAGTCATCATGTGTTTGGATGTTTGTATGCATTTTATTCAGAATTGCAATAAATGTTTCATATGTCTGGCGCATTGTAGTATGTAATTCAAATAATTTTATATTGTCTTTCCAGAAGTCATGCGTCATTGTTTTCATATTAACCATAGATTGTTCAAATATCAAAGAATCTTGGATGAGTTGCGCCTGGTAAAGATCCCCACAGAATATCATGTCAATGTTTCCAAAGTATTTGGTGTGCACATGTTTTATGTTTCTCAGTCGGTTGTCAATGGAATACAAGAAGCGACTTCCAATCAAAGATGCCTCATCTATGAAGACAAGTTGTAGTTTGTCATAAAGCTTAGACAAGGTATCTAACATTTCCTTGTTGAGTGGAAGAAACTATGACTTGTTAAAATGCATCAAAAATGCAGAGTTGACTGTTGTTCCACCTGCCTTATATGCATCTTTTCCTCTGTATGAAACTATTAGCCCCTTTGGTTTCATAGGATCAGAGGAATTGTTTGAATCATATATTTGTCTAATCATTTGGAATAGTGCTTTCGTTGTGAATGTATTGCTTTTTCTTGCCCCGCCTGTAAGGAATAAGTGAACAGGAGTGTACATGTTCAAGTGTTTTTTAATTGCAATGTCCTTTAGAATTGCTTGCTTCTCTCGACTCAACAGATGTCTGACTCTGTGGTATTCATTATTTTCAATAAGGAAATGATGTTTTGTGACTTGAAAGACAAGATTGATACGTTTTTCAATGTCGTCTGCTCGAGGACGAGGCAAATCTACTTGCAAGTCATAGGACTCACAGAGAGTTCTAGTTGTTTTACGGTTTGTGAATGTCTCATCAACATTGTCATGGTTTTCTACTTCATGAACTTCACTTTCTGGATCACCCCATGTTGGATTAACATTGTATGTAAATCTAGATTCATTGGTTTGCACTGTAGTCTCATAAGAAATATACGCAACTTCCCATGTAGGGAAGTTATGTTTTAATGTGTTTTCATTTTAATCAAACAGAACATATAACAATAGTTTTTCTCTACAATATTTTTCATATTCGGTATGTTTTTTGTATTTGACAAAGCGTATTAGAGAGGGTTTTTCTCTTTTTGATATGGGTGCACCATTTTTTTTTGTAACGTGACACAAACTCTGCTAATCAGATATGCTTAATAGGAGATGGATGCTGGAGGTAATAATCAATAATAGAGCAACATAGTACGTCCTCTGAATTGTCAGGCTCGTGTTCTAGCAAAGACGATGGTTTAAGAAAAAATGTGTGTTTCTCAAGTGGAGATGTGTTTATGAAGAGACATTTCCTTGAACTATAGTTAAGGGGCAGGGAAAGTGAAATGTGGACTGATTGTTGAGCAGACATTTGTTAAAGATTAAGTAATGTATTTCCAAGCGTACGTATCATTTGCATAGCATCAATATGACTTCTTTCATGTTCTTTGTGTATTCTTATAAATGCACTTGTCATAGATTTTTCAACCTTTGTCATATACGAGGTACAGTGTGATGTTGCAGCATACGCATTGAGGACATACTATGCATCTATATTTGCATTCCACATAACTGGCATGTCCTTGGAGAAACCATTTTTCCAAATATGGGAAAGTTTTCGTTTAAGGAAAACTGTTGGTTGTTTAAGTGTACATTGTATGGCTTGTATATGCTCATATTCTGTTAGATTTAGCTCTGTCAAGAATTCATTGAAGCTCATTAAATCATCAAAGTCTTGTTGTTCTAGAAATGCGAACAAGGATTTAGATTTCTCAATGACAACATTGTCCTCTAAACTAATTGGCTCTATGATTCTTGTTGTTCTCAGTGGCGGCACAACGAAGTTGTATCTGCAATGTGAATTTTTCATTTTTTACAGCATCTTGTATGATAATGTCTATGAACTTTGGCAAGTTTTGGATCCAAATGATCTGTGTTTCATGTTATGTATTTTTCCACAAAATGCTCAATCTGTGAGTTGTTGTCATTTACATAGACCAGTGCACCCTCTATCCACAACAGTGTGTGGTCATTCTCACTCCCTTTATCCTGGAACTCAGTCACAAAAAAGTAGCCCGATATTTTTCCGAAGAAAATTTCATCATGGCATATCAATTGCCTCAAAGCATATATTATATGCCTATAGTAGCGAGTACATGTCACTGGGTCTTTTCTTCTGAGGTAGTCAATGTCATCATTTTCTAATGTATCAGTTTGATTTTTCCTTTTCCTATCCCTATACAATGCAAACACTATAGCCACCAACAGATCCCAGTGATTCTCTGCACTTGTAAATGTGATGAAAAAATAGTTTTCTTGTTTTGTTGCAAATAGTCAGGAGAGATGTGAATGTTTTTGAAATCCATGTATCTAATATCATATTTTAGGATTTTTTCTAGGTTTGTTTTGTACTTGACATATTTATCCAATAACTTTCTTCCTTGTAGTTGGCCTTTTCTTATTCACACCCACATGCAAGAGAGCACTTGCTCAATTATTATGAGCATTGTTTTGAAAAACAAATTTGTTATGTGACAAGAGAAGTCACCGCTTGAATGTAGCAGTTCCCATCAAACTATTTTATGGTAGCTGAATCATTCTGTAATGTCACTAGGACGTGGATCTCCATAGAACAGTGTTGGGAAGTTCATTTCCTCCACAAATTTGTCCTTGAATA
Source organism: Picea mariana (assembly GCA_032191745.1). Lineage (NCBI taxonomy): Eukaryota > Viridiplantae > Streptophyta > Pinopsida > Pinales > Pinaceae > Picea > Picea mariana. The sequence goes on from JASDQU010242090.1 coordinate 59,052, forward strand.
TTCCAAGTGGACGTTGCCCTTCAGCAGGTGAAATTTTGACAATCTTGTCTTGCAAGTCACGAATGCGCTATAAGTTAGTGAATCCATGTATCAATGTTTCAGTAGGTCTTTCATTCTCCAATTCATCACTTGTATCAAATTCACTAGCAGTCTCGAAAGTCTGTGCAGAGTTGTCATCCCCTTCTCCAAGAAGATTTTTCCAGTTCTAATTTATACAAAAGTTTTGTTCTTTGTACAGGGCCCTGGAACATAATTCTTTTAATGCTTTCATGACAACATGCACAGGCACTTTACTTGTCTGGTATGCATTCTTGTATTGCAAGCGTCTTTTGAGAGCTACAAAAACTGTCATTGTATCGCTAATGAATTGTGGCAAGGCTTTTTGTACAACATCTAGTTGGAGAGGCACATTAATAATTGATCATGTTAAGCCCATTTGGGGTCGTTTATAGCCCCAAGATCTTATTTGTGAAAATGCAATTCGCAGAGACACAAGTCTCTCTTCAAGTTCTGTAAATGTACTTACATCTGGTACTGGTGTATTACATCTTATTTGGTCAGGCGTTGCAAAGTGTGGCAGTTTTCAATTTTCAAGTGATTGTTTGCATGGAAGACAAATATTGCCACTGGAAAATGTTCTATCATTTAGTGTCAAGCCGAGGTATTCTACTTCCAAATCAGGCGTGAAAGACTTAGTGTTTTTTGTGAAATTCAATTGATCGAAAATTTCACATGCAATGGAAGGAGTGTCTTTAATTTGTTTCATATAGATCTGTTTTGCATCTTTCTTCCCTAGACAAGCATGCATAGAAAGTGTTTGTTGGTTTTCATTGCTAGCAATGCATGGTGTTGGCTCTAGCCCACGAAATGCGATTTTTTTCTCTCGGTCAGTACCATGAACATTGTGGGATATGTGGTTATACATGTTTCTCTCACGTATCTATTTTTTCAACATGTGGTAGGTTAAGTTATGGTTTCCACTGGAAACTAGTTTCACTTGTTGACAAGCCATGTTGGAGGTGGAATCGACATTTCTTATGAGCGTTGCATCCTCACCATATCGATGGTGCAAACTGTGATGTTCTTTTTCATTAGACATGTGATGTTTGTGTTCAATATAAAATGCAAAAATGCGATTGTGTTGTGCATGAACAATTTTTTTTAGATTGTGATATGTGAGTTTATGTCTAGAAGGAAGTGTAGAAATGTATTTTTTTCTCTCACGTATGACCTTTTTCAAGCTGTGATAAGTTAGACTACATTTTTTGTTCAAGGTCTGTATGACCTCATGACAATTGGGATGAGTTTCATTCTGATTAAATAGCATGCGATGCTTATGCAGATTCGATGCAGTTTGGGTGGCATGGACACTGGATCCTAAACTGGTGGTATTTCTTATACTACCAATGTATTTTTTTATCTCACGTATGACCTTTTTCAAGTTGTGATAAGTTAGTCGATGTTTTTTGTTTAAGCTTTGTATGGCCTTATCACATTTGGGATGAGTTTCATTCTCATTAAATAGCATGCAACGCTTATGCAGATTCGATGTGGTTTGGGTGGCATGGACAGTGGAACCTGAACTAGTAGTATTTCTCATCAAAGGTTGATAATGGATATGTGGCGTATCTATTTTCAACGACATGATGTCAATTGTTCGATCATAGTTTGAATCAATACAGTAGGAATAGGCAATACCATCTGACAGGGCCAACCAAACCTGGATATTTACTCTGAATATGATAGATATCCATTGCAAACAGAATCTGCCACCCTCTACATTTCCTTTCTCATATGGAAGTGCCATGTTTACAAGGTATTATTGCCAACTTCCAATTATCGGCATACTTTCTAGGAGATATGGTAAAAGGTGTTGATGCAAGTAGTTAAAATCCTATTGGTTGTTGCCTATAATTGCATTACAAAAGGATTGTACAATGTAAAGCTGTAGTGAGTGCACATCGAACTATGTTGCTACCAAATAGAAAATTGCATTGAACAGACTATCTCCACAACTAGATGCAATAGTTGTCGCTATGTGCAAGCCATGGGAAGGTATATGATGCATAATTCATTTCCAATCCGATTCAAGGTCTTTGAAAATGAGGGACAAGCAAATATGAGGTCCTCCAAGATTGCATATGGATAATTTTCTATAGAGTAGTGGTTCATAATGACCATTGACAAGATTGGCATCATGGAACAAGATGAAATATGGATCTCTAGATGCAGTTTTTTTGAATAGTAGATATCTTGTTTTTCTTGTCAATGACCATATCCCAATTGATATATTTAGCCACTTGGACAACCACCATATATAAAATGTATCTCCCCAAAGTCCCCTCTCATGTACAGGCAGAGTTGTAGATGCAGTCAACTGCATCCTTGAAAAATACGTAGTGACATCACTGACAAAGAAAATCAGATGTCAATTCATATTAATACGACTCCAATGCCTTAACATTGCCATTTTCTAAAAAGCCCAAGAAATAATCTATCAATCCATTTCACAGGTCGGTCTAGGAATAACGAAAATGCAATAGAACTTGAAATGCATAGAAGAGGCAATCTCCCACAGTATACGAGAATCCATCCAATCTAAAAATTTCATTGCTATGCAATACCTGGTCAATATTGTCATGTACAATGGATTCTGTATCTATTTCATAGGACTCAACATCTATTACTTGTTTCATCTCTTAAGTTGTGATTTTGAAGATGTTTCTTAGTTATATTCAGATAATATGCAAATAGAGAAAAAATGAAAAATGAAAACTATAAGTGTGGAACTGCATACCAATTCCGCTATGTATCCTTCAACCTTCTTTCTTTCAAATTCAATCCCCCTAGTCGCTACAACATATGACAAACAAACAAACGTATAGTGAACAATGAACCAAAGAGAAGAGACAATGCAAATGAAATAACACTATAAATTTGCTCAGCACAAAGATTGAGTATTCAAGGCATATCATTTTTTAACCTATTCCACACGTGCATCCTATGAGCATTTCAATGGCAGAAGATGCTTTGCAAGACATAAAGGACAACATAAAACCAACAGGTAAACGACGTTTTCGATTCGGAGAATAAAAGCATGCCCTATCACAAGGTCCTGGCAGATGCTTTCTCTGCAATGAAAACTTTGAATTTGTTTTGTAAACCCCTTTGCATTTCTATTTTCTAAAGAGATATGGTACGATATCCATGACGTGGAAGTTGGAATATGTGATTGGAAGGGAACAACCTGGAAAAAAATCACCAAACGTATGGTTTCAAGGAACGTAAAATATGAGGAGAACATTCGATTTCGTTTTTTATATGTCATTGTGGTTGCAATAGATGTGGTTTCTATGTCCAACATGGACATTCAAAGGGGAACAAGATGTTTTGGAAGGGAACAAACTGGGAGAAATGCACCAAATGTATGGTTTTCAAGACCAGAAAAAATAAGGAGAAAAATTCGATTTTCTTTTTTATATGTCACTATGGCTGCGACAGAGGTGGGTTATGTATAGAACATTGACGTTCAAGAACAAGGACAAGACAACAACACACTATTGTTTCTCTAGTCATAGCAGTCACACAAAAAGATGTTCTGCAACAGGATTTTGACTCAAGGATTCCTAGTATTGAACATTCTTTCTTGCAAACTACAAATAGTAAACAACAAATAATGAATAGCAATGAAACCATGGCACTGAAACTTACCCATGAATGAGGAATGACAAAAGCGCAGCTCCAAACCGCGCAAACTGCAACAACAGGTCGAACTATGGATGCAGGACACCAACCTTGCAAAGTTGAAGCAAACAAGAGAAAGCAACAAACAAAAAACCAGTGAACAAGCACCAAGAGGTCCAACTGTAGTTGTAGGACCTCAACTTTGCAAAGTTGAATCAAACAACAATAAGCAACATCGAATGAACCAATGAGAAAGCATCAACCAGTGAACCAGTAATGTCGGTGAAGAACAATATTGCCCAAATTCACTACAGACATGACTATATCCAAAAATCAGAGGAAATTGTATTGTAACATGCATGTTGAGTAAACATTTAAGGCTGTGAGGCTTGTTAGCTAAACACTTAAGGCTCTCAGAACCGTTGAAGGGCCTCTCGTTGTGCAAACATTTAAGAAAGAATGTAGTGTGGCAGGCTTGTTTACGTACGTAATAATGAAAATGCCTCTCTAAATACGTAATAATAAAGAAAAAATAAAAATAATAATAATAACAATAGTTTGAACAATAGAGACTATGCAAAAAAAAATTTACTCAAAGGACAAAGTAATATGAAGTCAACTAATAAAAAATTGACTATCCATGTTCAAAACTTTGGATATCTAAACATTTCAATATGAATAGTACAAATTCAAAAAGACCGTAGATGAAAAAAACTTTGGATATGACAACATATAAAACAATGAGAATAGCAAAGCTGGAAATAAGACCTCAAATCTATTATCCAATGAAATCATGACATATAAAGGTTTTTTTATTATATAAAAAATAATGTTTTTAGTTCTCTAGTTCGAACAATAAAGATTATGCAAAAAAAATTAGTCAAACAACAAACTAATATGAAATCAATAAATTCTTGATTATTATAATCCCTATACGCCTTCGACAGAGACTAATAAATAAATAAGTATGTAACCTTCCATATAATTGTAAACTTCTTTAGCAACATTATAATATAATATGTAATTCAAAATCGTTTCACCTTCATGATTCTCAAGTCATTTCGTTCAATAATTTGTACTATACTAGAACTAAATCTATACATCAAATCAATTTACTTTGTACATTTCTTAAATCAATGCAATGTACATTATTTTTTTCTTTATATCATTGTTAAAATTAATAAGTATTAAAAAGAGTGAATTGAAAATAATATATTTAAATTATTTTTTTATTAAAAAATATATTCTTCAAACTTGGTTGTTATTTACTACAATATATTTTTTATTAAATAAAATGTGATTTTTATTAAATAAAAGTATTTATTAAATAAAATATGATTTTTATTAAATAAAAGTACTTTTAAATGTAATATAACTTTTATTAAATAAATACTTTTCATTAAATAAATATATTTTTAATAAAAGTATTTTTAAATGTTATAATATTTCTTTCTTTATAAAGAAAAAATATTTTTTTTAAATAAAAATATTGTATTATTTTACTTTAGCAAAAATCACATATGTTTGAGCTACTATTTGCAGTTTGAGTTACAATATTGTATTACTATTTTTGCAAAAATCACATATTGTAATACATTTGTCATATGTTCTTCCATCGCAGTGGAAACCAGAATGTGTGGATAAGACAATTGTTCATTGTTCATAAACCTTAAAAAAAAAAAGATAATTGTCAACAAACAGATATGGGGGCTTACCACTTGTTCTGCCACAAATGTGGAAACCAGAACAGGCAGTGGCATGAGTGCCCCGACCAATTATCGATCCAAAACCAGAGTCTATGGTGCACAAAAAACTTAACATTTAGACCATAAAACAAAATTGGAAGAGCATTAGACATGAGGTGAACCCGGGTATTCATCTTGGCGAAGTTGGAAGACGAAAGGCTGGAAGCAAGTCGGGCATCGAATTTTCTCAGGCTCGCTTGATAGGGAGTCATACAGGATGTCCAAATGCTTGTTGAGGGTGCGTTGGTGGTGTTGTTGGTTTGCCAAATCCTTGCGCATATCAAAGATCAAGACCATGTGGTCTTCCATAAGCCTGTAAGAGCTGGGAGCCAGGTGAGCCTGTTGTTCAGCTTCATCATCATCCTCATTTGTTCTAGGGTCTTCATCCATGGTAGCAGCGGTGAAATCATTTGCAGCTATAGAATCTGTGGTAGGGTCCTCTTCCATAGTGGTAGCAGAATTATGTCCCGAGTGTTCCTCCTAAAGAGGGATTTCCTCTTCCACAATGCAGCTTGTCTCGGCTGGCACCTGGAAAGCAGTGGTGGTGCAAGTGGTCGATCATTGTTCCAAGACGATTGACGGCAGGAAAGGCAAAATTTCCTCCCAGTTGGAAGGAATTTCCTCTTCCATCGGACAACCCCCAAGGAGACCCTCTGTGCTTGAAGAATGAGGCTCCAGTTGAGACACCTCATACCAATTCTGATCAAAGGAAGGTAAGTGGTCCGAGCTGCCGCTTGGGATGAGAGCTAAAGAGGCTGGTCCTAGGCGTTTTTTCCTGCCAAACTGGCTATAATAGGTTGTCCCTCACCGAGACTTACCTCTCTCACGAGGCATGGCTAAGAAGAGCGCAAGACGAATGGAATCAAAAGTGGTGCGAGCAGGAGACAGAGGGTGGAATGTCAAGGTTTGGAGAAAAGAAAGCAGATAAAGAACGTGAACAACGTTCAAATGCTCGATTTAGGAGCCCCCACAAGATGATAAGACCATGAGGACGGAGGATTTTATGACTATGGTAACCATTAGTGCAGGAGTAATGGCCATTAGTTGTTTTGTACTTATGTCGAGGAGCCAAGCCTGAATCTCCGTTAAGACCCAACGTACTAAACCTTGACATTCATATAAAATAGACATCATAACTAGATAGTGGAAGAAGGTGGTGGGGAGGGGCTTTAACTACCCTCATATCCACCCCAGCCGATGACGCGTGTACGCCAAGTATCACCCCATCCGAGGAAATATAAATTATATTTAATGGAAAATTATTTTCCTTTAATAAAAAATATAATATTTGTTTATAAAAGAATATATATATATATATATATAACTTGGTTGTTATCTATTACAATATAATTTTTATTAAATAAAAGTACTTTTAAATGTAATATAATTTTCATTAAATAATATTATTTTTAATAAAAGTACTCTTAAATGTTATAGTACTTCTTTATAAAGAAATATAAATTATATTTAATGGAGAATTATCTTTCTTTAATAAAAAAAAATATAATATTTATTTATAAAGGAANNGATTTTCTATAGAGCTTTAGTCCAGATCAATCCTATAGGCTTTTAAAGAAAGTGGTTTGTTGGAAGTATTTTTCGTGAATGTGGTGAGAGAGTTTCGATGAGCATATTGTTATTTTCATGAGACAAATATAACGATGAGTATTTTTAGTCCTACCTTTGGCCATGGACTATAGCTTTCACATTATGGTCAAAATTATTCTCACTTCATATTATTCACTCTAATTTGTAACGATAACCTACAATTTTTTCTAAATTTATTATTATTTTGATTTAGTTTTTAAAATAAATATATTTTGGTATTTATTAAATATTACAAATCAATTTTTTTATTCGTTCAGAGTTAGTTGATGTGACATTATTGTCTTAGTGTATGTAATTTAGGTTTTAGAATGGTCAGGATTAAAAAATGAATTAAAAAAAAGAAATTTGTGTATGGTCGTTTAGGCAGACTCTGACATTTGTTTTAAAGAATTATGCAGTCGAGGTCAAGGTTTTAAAGAATGATGCAATCGGGGTGAGCTTCTTGCAGTCAATGCCCTGTCACTGCAGGGCAGTCCACTCGATAGGCTATATGGAGCCACCGCTTCATGCTCTATCGTCTACAAAAATTAACTTACAGAAGAACCTTGTCAATGGATTGAATGATTGTTCTCTTGAATTTGATTTTTGTGAGCATTGCATATATGGAAAATAGAACAATGTTTAATTTTATTCTAGTTCTCATAAATCTTTTAGGTTGTTGGACTTAATTTAGTCTGATGTATTTGGTTCAGATAAGGTTCCTTCAATTTCTAAGGCCTTTTATTATGTGTCGTTCATTGATGATTATTCTAGAAGGACATAGGTATATTTTCTTAGAACTAAATATGAGGTTTTTAGTCAGTTTAAGGAATTTAAAGCTATCCCAAAAAATTAGATTGATAGGAAGATTAAAGTATTGAGGACTGGTAACGGAAATGGGTTTTGTTTTAGAGAGTTTGATGAGTTTTGTAAGGAGAATGGTATTGAAAGACATAAGAAAACTCCATATACCCCTCAGTAGAATGGAGTTTCAAAACAAATGAACAAGACGTTGATGGAGAGAGGTAGGAGTATGCTTAGTGGAGCTAGCTTAGAGAAGAATTTATGGGTAAAAGTAGTTTCTATTGCATGTTACTTAATTAACAGGTCTCCCACACTAGGTCTTGTGGATAAGACCCCTATGGAGGTCTAGACATGAAAAAAATCCTCACTTTAGCATCTTCATGTTTTTGGTTGTGAAAAAAATGCTCATTTTCCCAAGCAGAAACTGTCAAAGTTGAATAACAAGGTTGTGAAATGTATCTTCATCGGCTATGGCATTGGTGTGAAAGGTTACAAGCTTTAGGATCCTATGGCTAGAAAATTTTTGTATAGAAGGAATGCAATTTTAAGAGAAGTTAAACCTTCTCCAACTATGGTGCAACTAGAAGAGGATGAGAAGAAGTTAGTGGTTCAACTACCACCCAAGACCAAGAAGTTTGAACTTGAAAAGAAGTTCATGATGGACATAATGAGGGGGAGGGTTCAAAGAGTTTGGAAGAGAAGGAAGAAACTCCACCTCAAACTTTAAGGATGTTCACTCGGCAAAGAAGGCAACTAGACATGTATAGTTATAGTGCATCTAATTTTAGATGTATGTTTGTTTTATTTGCTAACATCAATGAGCCTAGAACTTTGAAAGAAACAATGGATATGGAAGATGAGGAGTCCTAGAGATTGGCCATGGATGAGGAAATGGTTTCATTTAGAAAGAATGCTACACGAAAGAAGATTATTTTCGACAGCAATGTTGAAAAGAAGAATGCAAGATTGGTTGTGAAAGGATATTCCCAGGTTGAGGGGCTATACTTTGGTGAGATATTTTCCCTAGTTTCCAAGTTAACATCTATTAGGATCCTATTATATGTATATGTAACTTTTGATTTAGACATAGAACAAACGATGTGAAAAAAACATTCCTATGTGGTGACTTGAAGGAGGAGATCTATATGAAACAGCTAGAGCACTACGTTGAAAAAAAGTAAAGTCTTTGGTTTGCAAATAAAAAAATTATTTATGTGGTCTCAAATAGTCTCCCAAATGTGGTACCAAAAGTTTGATTCTTTTAAGTTGGGATTAGGATTTATGAGGTACAAATCCAATCATTGTGTGTATTACAAACATGATGGTGGTCATTTCCTTGTTATCACTCTATATGTAGATGATATGTCATTCTTTGGTAACAATAAGGATGTGATTTGTGATTTGTGATTTTAAATCTCAAATTTCAACACAATTTGAAATCAAGGACTTGGGGCTGAAAAATATATCTTAGGAATGGAGATCAGGATGGATAGTGTTAGGTTAACTTGACTTGATGAAAGAGTCAAAGTTGTTAGGTCAACATTAGAGGTTTCAGGCACATGGTATTGGTGACCTGTCGTATTGATCTCGTGGTACTTCATGTAATGAAGACTTTAAATAGGTTTAGGAGACTCCATTGTAATGTGCTAGGACGTGAGAGGTGAAGGTTCAATTAGTCGGCTCGGTCGAGTTTGGTTAAGGAACCAATAGATCTATTGGTTGGTTTTTCTCGATTTGGGTTTTCTAGGATAATATCTGTGTCTTCTATGTTGTTGCTATCTTCTGGTTATTTTTGTATCTCTCACATTTTTAATTTCCCTTGATTTGGTATAAGAGAAGTTATTGGCTTCAAGGGGATGCCTTGTGGCTAAGGGTTTGACTTCAGTCTATGATAAACCTTGTTACATTGGGAGCTATGGAGTATTGATTCTTTAGGTGAAAATAAATGGCCAGCAATTCAAAAATAGAGATCGCGAAATTTAACGAGTAGAGTTTTGAGTTGTGGAAGCTCAAGATGGAAGATCTATTGGTGGAAAAGGATCAATGGATCGTTTCAGATCCAGGTACTGCACCTACTAGGATGTCAACAAAATACTAGGAAAAGTTGGATCAGAAGGTAAAGAACACAATCCAATTGTGTCTCTTAGATTTAGTATTATTGAATGTGTTAGGGGAAGATACACCAAAGGAAATATGGGATAATTTAGGGGATTTGTATCAGTCAAAGTCCCTAGTAAACAAATTGTTCCAGAAGAATAATTTGTACAACCTGAGGATGAAATATGGAGACTCGGTATGTTCTGCTTATTTTTTTTATCTCTCACATTTTTAATTTCCCTTCAAATAGATTAAATAAAAATCTCTAGTTGAGCCAAAGTAAGTATGTAAAATCTTTTCTTCAATGTTTTTGCATCACAAATTATAGACCATTGAGTGTTCTAATTTCCATGGGAACTAAGCTTCCAGTTGATAAGTGTTCCTTATGCTAGTGCAATTGGTAGTTTGATGTATGTTATGGTTTGTACTAGACCAAACATTGCCCAAGCAGTAAGAGTCTTGATTTGATCCATGGATAATATTAGATGTGATCATTTGGTTGTAGTGAAGGGGTCTTAAGGTATTTGTGAGGTACTTATAAATATTCCATTTGTTATCCTAGTGATGTTTCAATGGGCCCACCCTCTGTGGATATACATGGTTATGTGGATTTTGATTCAGTAGGGAATGTAGATAGAAGGATATATGTGAGTGGATATGTGTTTCAATTGTTTCGTGGAGCAGTCAGTTGAATGTGAAAGTGATAAGATGTGGTTTCTTTGTCCACTATAGAGGTAGATTATATGGCAATTACTCATGCATGTAAGGAGGTCATTTGGATTATGAAACTATGTTCAAAAGTAGGGCTAAGGCAGGGAGATATTACAGTTCAATGTGATAGTAATAGTGAATTTAGATATCTAGTACCATTTTGTTAGGGACATGGAAGATGATGGAAAGGTGTAACACCATGTTTTCCCCCAAGTCTTTAACTATAACTATGAATTAATGTCACCATGAGTTGCAAAAAGAATATTTGTCCATTATATAACTAGAATGGACATGTTCAAACTATGTGTGTGTGTGTGTGTGTGTATTGTTTATGAAAAACTTGTTGGACAACTGATTGAAGGGTGGAGCACTGAAACATACCATAATACTACGAGTGGAACCAGTGAGGGGGAAAGTATTTCCATTGCCTAAAAATCCTTACTGTCCTTTATGCCAGATCTCATATTTGAAGATATCTTCCCTCTTTTCCCTTTTCAAAGACCATTTAATGTAGAGAGTTAGTAGTTGGGAAACCAACCACCCACAATGAATAGAAGGATTGGATATTGACTAAGACAACTTGAGGTTTTCCACCAAGGTACAACAAATTACTAACATCATTTTTAAGGATTGACCCATGAGCTCCTCTAATACATGGAAGGAGGTCATGAAACTTCGGGAGAGGAAAGACAAACAAAAGGTGGAGGAATTGAGCAAGAGAATATAGAGAAGAGAGAAAATAGGGTGGGCAGAGAGCTAGTTGTTTAATTTTTTAGCATAGAAAAACACCAACCTAACCTGGAAAGAGGGTCACAAATCTAGTTCCTGCTAGATAGAAAAATCGGTATAGAGAAGGCAATACACCGAGGAACTATGTAGCGGAAAAGGAACTCCCTATGCAAAGGTTATCCAGCTAACAAGGCTATTGAGGACATTCGTGGAGGCCTTGAATTGGTGGGTAGAAAGAGAATTTATTTTTGTTGACTACCTGTGAAGGATAGTGGCCTTGATACTCAGCCTAAACAAATTAATTCCCCTTAGGAACCTGATTTTTTTGGTGGTATCATGGTTTGGCACGGCGGTGATTTGTTGTAAAAAGATTAGTGCAACAGAGCCTACAGTTGGGTGGAAAAGTGCTCACCCTTAGTCAATTGGTTTGGCCGACAGTTGTGATCATATAAGTCTTTAACTTATGCTTTGTATGATTAAAGGCCTACTTAATATATGAAATATTCATGTTTTTTTATTTCATGAAGATGAAACGTTCATATGCACAGAGCCATGAGGAATGACTTGAATGAATGTTCTAAATTTCTTGTATGCTAGGTAAATTTTCATGATAGTTATATTCTTTGAATGCATATATAGTTAACCTATAATTTCATGGAAAAATATTTGAGTATGGCATGGATTGAATGAAAATTTTTTTTACTCGAGAAGTTAGGGTATTCCTTGAATTATATATAACATGAGAATTGTTAATGTCCAGGACCAACATTAGGATCTACTTTGTGCAAATCCATGGAAGGTGGAGATATAAAAATCAAGGAGAATATCGCCCAAGTGTCGAGAGTTAATCTCAACCATTCATTGGATGTCGAGATTAATCTTGATCATCCATTAGGAAAATCGTGTATCAAAAAGATCTTGAGATGTGGCATAAGGTTAATCCAAAAGATGCGAGTCCACTAGCCTATTAGAATGCGGGTTTTGGGGAACACTAGGAGGCTTGGTAGTGTGACACCTTGATGGAATGAGCCCACAAGTGCAAGCTTGAAAGAATGGGAGTTGTCTATTAGAGGTTGATCTCGACCGTCAGATCTATTAGGGTCAAGTAATACCTCTTGTAAGACACCCAACCCCCTAAGTACATTTTTAAGGGATGGGGTATTATATTTTTTCTTTTCCTCAACCATCTCAAAGCCTCATCTAGAGGACACCATTGACTTCTTCTCATCAAGAGCTTTCCAACGACTGGCACCATGCTCAGGACTAATCTCTGGATCAGAAGTTACAACCTCCCAAAGTTTATGGACTTTCATTTATTAAGTTCATATTAGTGCCACGTGGAAACGATGTGGTTCCCCATAACTCGTTCCATCCTCCATGGCATTGATGTGGCATTATCCACCTGGCCCATCTGACTCCTAGTCTGACGGTTTGGATCACTTCGTAGATTTGCGTCTTCATCGGATTCTTGCCATCATGGTTAGCATATTTCTAGCCCAGAATCCACTCCGACGGACTTCCTTCGACCACACACACTTCGATGGATCCATCCTACAGATCCAATGGCCCTCAGGGTTGGGATGTTAACGACTTTGATTACTTTAGAGTCTCCAACTTGCACGATGGTTAACAACCCTTCTCACGCCCTAGCTGCACTTAGCTTACGTGGGGCCCTCGAAGATATACGATTGAGATTGAACCTATCCCTTTTTTTTATCTATGGCCTAGATATCCCCTCGGAGTTCTTTGTGTCGGAATCATCCGACATTCCCTTCACTTCGACACCCCGATGGTAGTAACCCCGAACAATGGTGGGGATCTGTCCACTCGCCTGCCACCTTGTTCACCACTGCCATCGTGTACCTGTCTCCTGATGTGACGTGTGGAACTTACATCACATGACACATGGACCCACCCTGACAGGCCACGTCACCATAAAGTACAATGACTCTCCCAACCAAGTGATAACACCTGGCCATTCCTAATAATCTTATCGGATTAATTAATTCCATAATACATCCAAATCCCAATTTTAATACGTTAATTAACCCTCATTTAATTTATAATCCCAATCATTATTCCATTTTGACTTAGTTGAGTTTACCGGTTAGGTAATATTGAGAAATTACCCTTTCTTTTACCTTGGGAATTCCACTTCCCGAAAAGGTTTTTGGTGTTATTTAGATATCACTCTTATAATGATTATCTCATGATATAATTTGATTAATTATATTATAACATAATTATATTATATTATAAAATAATTAATTAAAGTATAATACACTTGGGTTTGTAATCCTTGTAAACATAAAAATCAAGGCCCCTGGCTTATAACTTTCCAGGCGAACCCTCACACTCGTATCTCCAAGGTTTGTCATCCCATCACAATTGATTCTAGTATTTTCACAAATGGCCACCCCCTAGCCAGAGTATGATGCCATGAGAGAGAGCTCTTATTTTTCTCAATAAACAACAAGGAAAGCAGGCTACTCCCATTCTCCCATAAGAACCTGGCATCCCAGTATTCTATCCACCAAACAAGGGGGCATGTTGTGATTGCTCACTCAATCACTCAAATTCTCTACAACCCCATTTATCAGCTTGATTATAAGAAACTCTTTAGAACTACAATATGTTTTCTTAGTTCTCTTTAGAACTAGAGAGCTTCACATGCTCTTCTTCTTCATAAATGTTCTCCAAACCCATTCGTGTGCATCCTCTTTCTTCTTCCCATGATTTTCCTCTTTTTCTTTCCTTCTACAACAATATTTAATGGTTCAAATCCCCCAATTCATGGATCAGATCATAAACTTACAGATGGGCACTCTGCCCATTATTTCATTGATTTCTGAGGAGGACTTCCCAATCACAATCTTGATTGGTAAATAAATTTTTCTAGGCCAGAGAACTGTTCTGGGTCTGAGCATTTTTAAATCCAGCAAATGAGTACCTAGCAGTGGTAATCTCAACCAGTAATGGTTCCGCTTCACTATTCCCTCTCATGGAAACATAATCTGTATAGGAAACACTTTCGGTAGTTATTCAACGATTTTCATTTTATTTACTAACAAAAATATTAACATTACCTTATTTAGCAAAGGTTCAACATTTCCCAAAATCCACACATAATAGATCTGTCCATAGTCTCATAGCAGTAATGTAATTATATTTACAAGCTGGGGGAAACAACGGTATTACAATCCCCTCCCCCTTAAAGGAATAATGTCCTTGGTGTTCTTTGCATCTCAGCAACACCATTCATGCCCCCCATATTTCAACTACTTTAGCAAGGTTTTCAATTTCTTGGTCTAGTCCTTTCCCAGAGTCTTGGACTTTGTCACATGCCTATAATAATTTCAAACAACAATCATATACACTACTACATATGACCAAATTTGCCATGTTTTTTCGTTGCTATTTCCACACATATTCGTCGCACTTTCCACGAAAGCAAAGACTATTTTTCGTCGCTATATCCACGAACCAGGTGTTCATGGAAATAATGACAAAATTATCCCTCTACGTGTCATCGCCATCAAGATAGGTTTACCTTATAAAGCGTGGCAATAGCAACGAAACTTCGTAGCAATAGGGACAAAAAATCGTGCCAAGGTAAAAAAACTTACCAACAGATTACGAAGCAGATGTCATATGTGCGACACAAAACTATGGAAAGTTGCAACGCAAAAGTGTGGAAATAGCGACGAAAACATTTGGCAGAGACAAAAATTACGACACAGATGCTATATGTGTGATGAAAAATCATGGCAAAGTGCGATGAACTTTTGTCGCTATTTCCACGCTTGTTCAAAAAAAATCCTTGCCTTGCGACGAACTATCGTTGATATTGCCACGCTTCCTTTAAGTTTAAAAAAAAAATCTACATGAGATATTGTATACCATATTACATTGTAATATGGTATACCATATTGAGAATCTAGATGTTGGGATTTTTTATTCGTGATTGACCCATAGCCTTGTGGTTGAGTCATTCCCTTACCAAAAAAATGAAGGTTATTCACACTCATATGAATGAAAGAAATCAAAGTTGTTCCCACGAAAAAAGTTGTAACGCTTTGAAAGAATGGTAGATCAAAACAATGGAGCACTTGTTTAAACAAAGACACTTACACCTATTCAAGTTAAGGTAACTCAACCTATTCAAATGAAGGTACATGATACCATATAAATGAAGAGAAATGGAAATGTTTAACTCGGAGGGCAGTTCACACCAAATCAAATTAGTGTGATCACAATGTTTTGAAACGAAGGGTGATAACACTACTCTAGGTGATAGACTTGGTGGAAATATTAATGCAATGTCCCCCACCTCTTAGAGAGGTGATGAGGAGACTCAGTGGCCTGGGCACCCCCACTAAGTCATAGTCTCACACTGAAGGGGGGAAAGTCAAGAAGTTAAAAGTTATATTTTTAAGTTGACTTAAGAAAGGAAAAGGATAAAGGAGTAAAAGATAACTCAACAGAAGAATAGA
>JASDQU010242090.1:84166-96068 GCA_032191745.1 Picea mariana
ACATATAATATATTATCAAGGAAAAAACAAGCTACATGAAATTTGGACATTTGAACAAAAATTTACAAGTTAAATGAGTACATCAATAAAAAAAAACATACTAACCTTGCAAGTTCAAAATCCTAGCTATGTAGATCAAGAATTGGATTTGTTCAACCGGTGGGTGACTGAAAAAATAAACAGCTCAAACAAAAGCCAAGAACAGTGTCACAACTATAGCAATTATGTCGCAAAGTCTCTTAAAGTCAGGTATATATAGATCAAATAGTCAACTAGCCGTTAACACCAACCAATGAGATAGGCAAAATTTCCGTCGCTATTGCCACGAAAGTTCGTGGCAATAGCAACGAAATTTCATGGAAATAGCGACGAAAATCCCGACAAAGTTAAAATAACCTATTCATGGATATTGTGACGAACTTTCATGGCAATATCGACGAAAATCCCACCCTATTTAAAAAAAAGATGAAAATAATGGAAATGTGGAAAAATTTTGTGGAATAATCTGCCCATGTGTAGTAGTGATATTAATCACAATTTCATGAAAAAAAATATTTTATTGTTGTTCAAAACTCAAGAGGAAATATTCATATCAACACAATACTTATTTGTGCAATTTTTATGGATCCAAATCCAGTTGGTTGTCTTACTAATTTGGCCCATTGTTTCCTTGACATACCCATTATGTGCATGATCCCAACCAACAATTTACAAGAATTCTTGAAGTCTCCTCTTCCTTGCAGTCACTCACCTTCTAGGCCCATGATCAGACATCCTTTCTCTGTTATACAGTCTCTTGAGTGATCCATATTGCCTTGCCAAGGATTTCTCACACAAGAAGAGTTTTTGAAACTTCATTGAGTCTTACAGTCGAGGCATATCTCTGACTTGCTCTATTGAGGCATCCCTCTGACCATGTGTTACCACAACACAACATATTATATGACAATCATGGCTAATCACAAGGTTCTCATGTCACAACAATAGTCTTTTTCCATGATTTCCAGCCTGACATCCATCGTCTATCCCTCTAAGACAAATATTTCATCTTGTCGGTATCACATGCATACAATAACCATGAGATACTATCATTGATTTACAAAATAATTCAAATCTATTACCCACATATTTCTAATTCCACATTTTTATTTTCATATCTTTTTCACACATAACCAGATTCACAAGTATGAGATCTTCCTTCTCATAACAGTTTGGCTCAACAAGCATTGGTCTTCCTTATGGGTTTATAGCACTGTCCTATACAAGACCCGTTTTTCCTACAATTTCAATACTCATACAACCAAACCATTGTTAGTTCTCATGCACATTATAATTTCATTGCACACTTGCAATGGATCACAAAAAAATTCAAAATTGTGCATACTAACAATCAAATTATATTTATCCATTCAGTGACATAAAATAAAGGAATTATCGTTTCCTTACACATGCATCATTCTAGCATACCAAGAATTTTAAAAAGAAATGGAGTATTAAATTAATTTAATCCAATGTGCCAATATCCATGGCCACATTCACATACAATGCACCCTTTCATTGATTTTAGATTATTATTTTTCATGTTAGGCACTCTTTCCATGGTGTGTTGGAACTCATCCAACCTCTCACCACATGGATCCTCTATCCATGATCATTATGACAACAAGATTGTTCCTCCCACCTTGAGCTTACCAGAACCCCAAATCAACACACCATGACATGAAATTAAAATTTCATAGGAATGCCTTCCAACATTATTTCTTCACTAATAACTAGGGTGCCAACATCTATGGCCACCCAATTCCTCTCTTTACCATTATACAACTCTAATAGAGTATTGGAAGGTCCTCCTTCCATAATGGATAGTCCATTGCCTTCCCTCTCATGCAAACATATATTTCTTCAATGCATTCAATTTAATGTGCTTCTTATGAGCACTTTTGTTCCCAATCACTCTTGATTGGTCAATGTACCTAAGACACTATTGTTTCATAAATTTTCTTGCAAGGATTTTGATCATCCTCGACTGGAATAAATTTCCTCTCTCTATTATTCAGATTCTTCTTTCTTGAATCTTACCCTGCTTAGGTACCAATCCCTTTCAATTATCATGTCACATGAGCATGAAGTATTTTATACATGTTCTGGCTGTCAGTACCCTCTCTGATATTACCTCAACAGTGGTGCTTCATGGGAACTCCCAAAGCTCTTTCAAAAATCTTTCAACAACTACCCTCTTTCATGTATCCTCTTCCTGAGGTTGTCAACCATTGGCAATTGTCCTTCCTCAACAACTCCAATCTTTTCCTACACTTAATAGGCATCATCACAGTAACAAACACATTAGGTTGTCATGTTAAATAAAATGGACGTAGATAGCATCTAAATCAGCAAGCATGATTAGATATGTCATATCATATCTACACGTGCTTCATCACATTAATCCTCAATGTGCTCACTAGTGCAACCCTAAAAATAATTTAGCTATTAGGTATCCTATAGCCATCAAAATATTAGTTTCTCATCCTAGAGAATACACAATAAACAATAAAGAAAGGAGTTAAGGGACTCTTCCCTCTGTTCCAACTCCCCCTACACAGTCTAGAATTTTTTAGTTCAACTGAGTTATTTCCAAGGCCTCACTGCCTTTACTTAACATGGATCAACCAAGCCTATTCATTTAAACATACTTATTTTTTAAATTTTCCTTTGCTTTCACAACTATTCCTTTTTTAGGTTTATAACTCTGTTAAGAAAATCAGAGTTTTTAGAGCGAGGAAAGTGTTTCTCCTTTCATCCTCCTTTTCTTAAGCAATCTGTCCCTCTTGGGATTTTCAATTTTTCCCACAAATTAAGAACTAGTGCATTATGCACATTCACCAAAGAGAAATAAGGTTGGTCAACATTCATTTGCATATCTTTTTACTCATGCATGATATTTTAAAATGTAATCCAAGATTATTGTACAAATAGACTTTGTAGTTTGTTGTCTAATTTTCCAGTAGTCATTAAGATTATGAATCTGTTCTCCTAACAAAGTCCTCACATAGTTCATCCACATGGAACTGTCTCATCATGCAACTTCCTTATTGCATATCCATCACTATCTGAGATGACTTCAAACTCAAGCCAGCTTCATCTTTGTCATTTCATATTCTTACCCAATAATCCATAAGGAATTGTCAACATGCATCTCTATTATGAATTCAGATTGTGGATTCACACATGCACATTTATTCCATCAATTTCCATTCATATTGTGCTTTAATCACCTACTTTAGCATGTGGTGTGTGTGTGTCCACCATAGGCACACTTCATAGTTTCATTTTCTTATCTATTAAAATTAACTAGTTCATGATTGTTCAAAATCATTTACATGCAGTCTTTAAAAACATAATCATGTTGCTTTTTATCATGACAACAGAGAATCCATGCTCATTTACTCTTTCATCAATTTATACTAGATTTTCCTAAGGAAATTAAACACATCCTCTTCAATTTATTATTCAAATCAAAATAGTCATGAATCTTCAAAATAGAGTCACCCATGCATCCATGGTATTTATTCAATCATGGAAAGTGTAATTCTTGCCTTATATTTCACTTATTCAGGAAGTCATATCATGCCTTTAATATACATATACTCATACATCATAAATGTGCATTACTTGCAAATTTGTATATCATTCATTCATATGTATTTGGTCTTAATATCAATCTTCATACCGAGCAACCTTATAACACATTCAATCCATGCACTCAAGCATATACAAACATAAATAAATATTCAACATGAAAGGTCACTGCTTGCACCTTTTTCCATGTCATTCACACACATGGAAATTTTAAACTTCCATATTCTTCCTCCCAGAGATCTTACATCCATTCTTATGAAAAGTCTCATAGGAATACTCAACACTATGTTTCCCTCTCTGTTGAGAGCTTACAATCATTCACATGGAAATTCTCACAAACATATTCATAATTATGTTGCCCTTTCTACATGACAACAACCAACAAGAAAAAATTCTTGCCTCAGCTGCTATAAAAGTATTCCACAACCAAGAAATACAATCTATGCAATTTCAACAGTGCCCAAGGCAACAAGACAACCAATCTAGCTTCTCTTCATGCCTCAAACCATTCTTGGTCAACAAACCTTTTTATCAAGGGAATCCTTTTCTAGATTCCCTCTCACTGCTACTTGATCATACCAAGCCATACCTATATGGATACCATCCACCTCTGGATGTCAATCTAACCCATTGGTCATCTAGAAATGCCCCAACACTTCCTTTGCCACATTCTAAATCAACATTTCATTAACCATTCTACCTTATCCTCATAAGGTAATATGAAATCAATATCATCAACATTTTACTTATGCTACTATAATCAAATCATCACTAACCATATGATCTATGACATCACCATATTTTACATCCAATAACAGACTATACTAAGTCTATATGCATGTTATATGCATGTTCAATCTTTTCCATATGCATTCCAACATATCCTCATGTACCAAACATTTTACTCATGCCTATAGTGCATACGTATTCCAACTATTTTCCTTTTGCATTCACTTGCATAGGAAAACTTTTAGGTCAACAGGTATATACATTCTCTTATTACAATTGTGAACTCATAAACTTGTTCATATGTTCATATCACTTTACCTCTTCCAGGAGGACTAACAACAGTCCAAAGGACTCCTTTTCATTTTCTTAGTTGGGTTATTCCAACAAAAATTCATTCATTATAGGTCAAGTAAATTGACCTTACAATTTCCCATCAGTCCCCTAGTCATGAGGAGTTATACATACAGGGCTTAGTCTCTTTTATTTTTATTTATCATTTCCAGGGTTCCAACAACCCATACTAGATTTCTTTAACCACGGGGAAATTTTTGTAAGGGTGTTATCCCTCATATAAACAACCATCATAAATGACAGAGGCTCCAACTGCCCATACTTAGAGGCGGTATTACAATCACTAGTTCATCCATCCTTTGGGATTAAGAAGCCCTTAACAAAACTCTGTCATTTTCAACCATTCACATTCAAGTTCAACCATTAGTGCTTGTCAGCATATCCCCAACTCATGTAGGAGTAGTTATCATAAAGAAAAAATATGCTCCTTCTGCTGCAAATCAACATGTAACTTTTCTATTGTAAGAAATTCCAAAAGAAAATTTAAATCAAGGAGCTTGTGCAGATAATAGATAAACATTTTTCAACGTAGAGGACCTCTTTCTAATGGGCTTGTTTTGGCCTTGTTATACCAGTTTTGGGACTTATTTATGGCCCATCTAGGCCTAGTGTTGTTTCCTGCTTTGATACCACTTTGTATGACACCCAACCCTCTAAGTACCTTTTTAAGGGATGGGGTATTAAATTTTCACTTTTCCTCAACCATCTCAAAGCCTCATCTAGAGGATACCATCATCTTCTACTCGTAAAGAGTTTTCCAACAACTGACACCATGCTCAGAACTGAATTGTGGAACAGAAGTTACAGCCTCCCAAATTTTCTAAACTTTAATTTATTAAGTCCATCTTAGTGCCATGTGGAAACCACGTGGTTCCCCGTCACTCATGCCATCTGTCATGGCATTGATGTGGAATATACTGCTTGGCCCATCTGACTCCTAGTCCAACAACCTGGATCACTTCAGATATTTTCTTATTCATCGGAGTCTTCCCATCATGGTTAGAAGATTTGTAGCCAAGAATCCACTCTGACATACTTCCTTTGACCTCACACACTCCAGCGGATCCATCCTACAGATCCAACGACCCTCGGGTTTGGGACGTTAACGGATCTGATTACCTTGGATTCACCAATTTGCACGAAGATCTATGACTGAGATTGAATCTCACTCGTTTGTCGATATATGGCCTAGATATCCCCTCAGAGTTCTTTGCGTTAGAATCCTCCAGCATTCTGTGCACTCTAACACCCTGATGGTAGTAACCTTGAACAACAATGGGGATATGTCCACTCATCTGCCACCTTAGTCATTGTTGTCATTGTGTACCTGTTTCCTAACATGACATGTGGAACTCACATCACGTGACACATGGACCCACCCCAACACACAACGTCACCAAAAAGTACAACGAGTCGCCCAACCAGGAGTTAACACCTAGCCATTCCTAATAATCTTATTGAATTAATTAATTCCATAATACATCAAAATATAACTTTTAATACGTTAATTAACCCTTATTATTGTTAGTTAACCCTCATTTAATTTAAAATCTCAGGCATTATTCCATTTTGACTTAGTTGAGTTTACCGGTCAGGTAACATCGAGAAATTATTCTTTCTTTTACCTCGGGAATTCCACATCCCCAAAAGGTTTTTGGTGTTATTTAGATATCACTCTTATAATGATTATCTTATGATATAATTTAATTAATTATATTATAACATACTTATATTATATTATAATATAATTAATTAAACTATAATACACTTGGGTTTATAATCCTTGTTAACATATAAATCACATGCCCCTAACTTATAACTTTTCAGGCGAACCCTAACGCTCAGATCTCCAAGGTTCGCCATCCCATCATCTCGAAATTTCCAATTATATATATATATATATATATATATATATATATATTATGTTGGGAATTCGTACCCCAAACATACGATGCATTACCTTGGGTCTTCGGACTCCGAAGCCTTTTTATGCCATTTGTGCCTTGCCTATCTCATTTCTTCGACAACTAAACTCTAAAAAGGAAGTGTTTAATATTATAAAATATTTCTATGACCTATAACACTCAGGCCATTGCACTCTGAGCTCTTCTCACTACGATTGTGTGTGCCAATCTCATTTATCTAATAGCCAAAATATGAAAGGAACTCAATATTAATATTTTGAATTTATAATATTATATGCCATCGTACTCCGAACAATCATTCCCTTCTCTATTCCCCGATGGCCAGGCTCTGAAAGGGATTGGATTTAATATTTGTTTTAAATATATATAATCTTGTAATACTTAGGTGATCGCACTCCGAGATTTTCGCACTCAAATTGTGCGTTCCCATCTTTTTTCTTCGAGGTCCCAGCTCCGAAAACTGATTTTTTTTCCCATTAATATTTATACCTTAAAAGGAGGATTTATATTTTCCAGGCCTTAAATTTTAATAGGAGTGCAGAGCATCCTCTGTGCAGGGAAAGATTGTTAAAAATTGGGGAAAACTTGGCAAAGTTTATTCCTTTGCACAAAAGAGGAAAATTTCAAGTTTCCCATTACTCACGCACTAGACAAGAGGTCATAGTTTTTAATACATGGCTTTCTCACCTTTATTATTCAATTATTAATACATTTAGCTAGTAACTTTGGGAATTTACTAGTCTTTACCATTCATTCAAAATTTGATCGGAAAAAAACGTATATATACACACTCGTACAATTTATTTGTTTAAATTATTTTCCAAAACAATAAATTTCTTTAAAACTTTCCATTGTAAAACTGTGTTTCTACCATAATTCATTGTCTTCCTACTTTCATGCAATTCTTTGTTATTTTTAGGGAATAATCACCATCTTCAAGTCTTTCACTTTTGGACAAAAATATCAATTGTGTATTTCCTGGTAAAAACTCCTTTCTTACCAAATTCTAATGAACCTTAATTAATCACAATGCTTCAAATTCATTTTATTTCAAATTAAGAAATTGGGTTTTTATCTCTCATTCCTTCCCTGTTATTGAATTTTGGAATACTTTGCCTCTCTTCAATATCTGAGCTATTTTCCTAAGGACCAAACATAGATCTGATATATTCTAAATTTCTGGTATAAAAGCTTTAGGAAGACTTAGAAACCTAACCTCTTTCCTTTTTAGATGTTCTACGGAGATTCTAACTATTCATTCATCACCACTAATACATGAAATAGACTGTGGACACTCAATCAGCCATAACAGTCACTCATAACATTCATTTGTAAAACACAAGCAGTCAAGAAGTGAGGTTATTAACCAAACATATCCAGCTGTAACATTTTCATGATTACACCTAAAATTTCTAGGCCTCTTAAATAGAGAATGGAATTTACACTACTTTGAAACACATTCTATAAATATTTATGAACTTAACATTGCAAATATTTGGAAAAGATAAACTTATCTAAAATATGGAAAGAGATGTAACTGTTGAAAGGTGTACCAATTTCCACCCAACCATAGGCACAACTGCTTCTGGTGTTTTCACAGATGGCCACCCCCTAGCTAGAGTATGATGACATGAGAGAGATTTCTTCTTTTTCTCGTCAAACAACAAGGGATAAAGGTTACTCCCCTTCTCCCATAGGAACCTGGCAGCCCAATATTCTATCCACCAAGCAAGGGGGCATGCTATGATTTATCACTCAATCACTCAAATTATATGAAGCCTTGTTTATCAGCTTGATTAGAAGACACTACCCAACAATTCATGTACCCAAAACAATATGTTTTCTTATTTCTCTTTAGAACCAGAGAGCTTCACATGCTCTTCTTCTTCAGAAATGGTCTTTATACCCATTCATGTGCATCCTCTCTCTTTTGCCCATGATTTTCCTCCTTTTTTTTATCTTCTAAAACAATATTTAGTGGGTAAAATCCCCCAATTCATGGGTTAGATAAAAAAACTTTCAAATGGGTACTATGCCCATTCATTCATTGCTTTCTGAGGAGGACTTTCCAACCACCATCTTGATTGGTAAATAAGTTTTTCTGGGACAGAGGACTATTCTAGGTCTGAGCATTTTTAAATCCAACAGATTACTACTTGACAGTGGTCATCTCAACCAGTAATGGTTCCCCTTCACTATCCCCTCCCATGGAAATATAATCTATATAGGCAACACCTTCAATATTTATTCAACAATTTTCATTTTATTTACTAACAAAAATTTGTAGATTACCTTCTTTAGCAAAGGTTCAACATTTCCCAAAATCCACACATAACATATATGTCCATAGTCTTCTAGAAGTAATATAATTATATTTACAAGATAAGGGAAACAGGGGTATTACACCTCTTAAGCGTTAGTCAATTTAAGAACCCATGTTAATCTGGGCCATTGATCGACATGAATGTTCATCGTCTGATCCTTCAAATAAGCATGTTTCCTTGTAAGGGCTAGGTGCAGAAGAGAATGCCATGTCAGCATGTCATGTCAAAAGACACATCAGTAAACACAGACAAGTCAAATATTGACATGTGGAAATTAGGTATAGGAGGGAACTGCAGTGGCAGTGGTAAAGGTTGAGAGGGATCAACCATATGCCAAGATTTAATATCGACCATCCTTCAGGCATCGGCATTTGATCCTGGTAGTTTGTTGGAGGACGACGATCGAGAAGCCCTTCTGAAGAAGAGAACCCAAAGGGATGGGCCTGATAGCTTTGCGGGTTTGAGATTGCAGGTAGAATGACGAAATGGGATAATTGAAATGCTGATGGGTGAAGCCCGATGGGGGAATTTCGATAGTATTGCAAGATTTGGACTTCAGGTAAATCCTTATGTTTGGAAAGAATTATTTTCCGAAGGGAATTCCCCAATGAGGCATTTCCAATAGTAATGTGTCCCTTATGTTTTAATAAGTTAGATCTTTGTTATATTTGAAGACTTGATAAGCCTACGAGTGAGTGTTGCGCAAATACCTTTGAATGTGATACATAAACCCCTGACTCTAAGAGTTCGACAGTGTTGCGGACTTTGGGTCGCAGAAGGATTTGTGAACGAGTCAATTCGTATGTCTAATGTAAAATCTCGAACGCGAACCTCTGACAGTGTTGTGGGCCACATATTTTGGGAGAAACAATGAACAAAACAAGTTGGCATCCTGATTGGGTTTTCCCAAAATAATGAGCTCGACAGTGTTTCAGGGTGAAAACTTCGACAGAACCACTTGACTGGGTGATAGGACATCCTGCAGGAGATTCCCCGAAATCGAAGTTCTCGATAGTCTTATGGGCTTCGAAAGCCTAAAGGTCTGTGCCCGAGGGTTTAATGGTAGATACATGTTAGTGGGACATGGAGAGAGGTCCACATGGATAGGATGACAACAACTGAAATGTGTACCGAAGATCCATGTGGATCTGAGGTAGATTTAGTGGGAGAAGACCTAGGAAATATTTAAAATGCCATATATTGCTAACCCGGGCTCAATTTTGGGTGAGGCTATAATCGTTGGAAAGATCTTGAAGAAAAAAATAGATCTATGATATCAAAGTTAGATTTAGAAGGATGGTTAAGAAGAGGCAACTCTAACACCCCACCAGCCTAATGAAGCTTAAGGGGGTCGGGTGTGTTACAAAAGGTGATACTAAATAAAGTTGAAACTTTGCAAAAGGGTGTGCATGCATTGATGAAATCGGTGAGCATAGGTAAATTCAAGTGGTGCTATGAGTCTATGGGTGTTATGGCCCTTACAAATTAGCTCGCAATTTGATGCATTATTCTTTATATTCTTGCACGGTATATGAAAAGTGGGAGAATGTTGGGACATGTGTGTCATACACCTTTCACTCTTGTAGTGGAGTAGGGAATTAATGTAGAGATATGGTAGGGAATAAATGTAGATCTATCGCAGGGAATAAATGAAAAGTAGTGGCAGTGAATAAATGCCTAGCAATAGCAAGGGATAATTGTGGAGTACTAGTAGGGAATAAATACATATCACTAGTAGGCAATGAATTTTAAGAATTGGCCATTTAATTGTTGGTGGTTTCCAGCATGTATAATTGGAAAACCATAAATGGTTTATGGTTTTTTTATGCCTATTTATTGAGTTCTAGGATTGGATAAAAAAAATGTGTGAGTTTTATCTTATTGTTATGTTGCTGAAATTTCTCTGGAATCCTTATGCTACTACTAAACACTCTTTTTTAGAGCATAGAGACTCTATAAAGTATTTTAACCATTTAGTTGTTTAATAATACAAATTTTATTGTGCTTTAGAGTGTGGGATTTTTCTCCCGAAAGGGTTTTCCCCAGGAAATCATTGTCCAATGGTTTATATTTTTCTGTTATTTTATTATTGCAATTGCGTTTATTTAAGTTATGCACATTCTTCTCATTTATTAGTGTAGGAAGCGTATTCCACACCTTTTTTTCCTTTCATACTTAACTACTATAACTCATAGGGATGCAGGTTTCTCAATGTTATTATTAAGGTCTAATATATTAGAAATAGCAGTAATACAATGACAAGCTCACTAGAACATGTTAACAAGACAACCAACCAAGCAAGTTAGTGTGATACAAGTTTGTGCAATTACATTATAGTTCCATAGAAGTTCGGTGGGGTGCCCTAAATACAATTTATAATGTGTAGACTACGAAACAGGGTCTATTTACGACTTAAGACTTCATATCTCAAAAATATGGAGAGTGTTAGCATCTTTATTTTTAAGGTAAAGTTGTAAGCTTTTTCAGAGTTTACAAATTCATGCCTTGGTCTTGGAAAGACCAAGGCATTCCTAATTGAGTCCCAGTGTATGTGTGTGGTTTGTCTCATGAGATGGTTCAAAATCCCTAGGTCATTGACAAAATTAAAAGAAAGATGCATGTCAAAAGAGAGTCAAGTTATAGGTCTGAGTCAAAGGGTTGTTTGTGTCTATTTCATAATACATCATTACACATCATGAAAGAAAACAAGTTATTAAAGGATGTTTACCCCATGAAAGAATTTGAAAAGGTCCTTGGTTTTTGGATTTGAAATAATTTCACAAGGTGGGAAGTGGTATGTCAAGGTTGAGTCATAAGTCTAGGAGGGAAAGTCTTGTCAAAGTGTATCAATAATCATCATCACATGTGATTAAGTTAGTAAAATGGTGATGATCACATCTCATGTCATTTGTACCTTGGAAAATGAAAAAATGTGTG
>JASDQU010242090.1:124674-134755 GCA_032191745.1 Picea mariana
TGGAAAAAATATGTTGGAAGGAACATGTTGCTAAGATGATAAAGTAAGAGTGCATTGGTGGCTACATGTGTATGGCAAGACTGGGGAAATATGGAAGACTAGGTCATGGGGCTATGTCAAGTTCCTAGTGTTGTAGATGTAAATAGTGTGGTGTCTCCAAGTGATAATTATTAATCCATATCTAAGATCAAAACTCCATGTGTGTGAGAAAGAAACCCTCTATTGGAATAGTGACAACAATAATGTCCCTATTCAGATTCCTAGATCTTATCACCCATAGAACATGTGTGATCTTTGGAGGAATAGAAAGCATGTATGAGGGGTAGGGTATATCTTGCGTTAATGCCCGTGTAGAGGAGGCATATTGGAATGATATGTGTTGGTGATCATGTGCTACAACTGTGTTGAAGTGCGTGTTGAAGTGCTAGTGATCATTGGATGGGGGATAGTAATAGAGTGTATTGGAGCCTATTGTGTTGTGGTGAGACCTCAAGGCATCATCAAACTATATATGGGGTGGCCTATTATGTGTACCCAATATGCCGGAGAGTATTGATATGTGGGTATAAGGAGAGTAGTGCGAGACTTGAAATGTTGAAGAACTGAAGGAGTGATCCTATGATAATCATCATCTAGTAACTAAAGAGGAAGATTGCTTGAATGAACTGGTGTCTACAAAAGTAAAGTTTTTGTGTGTTGCTACTAGTGTCTCCCTTGAATTGGAATAATAGACTTGTGCCCAGTATGATCCAATAGTTGTATATTATATTTTGTTGATGCAGTTTTTTAGAGCATTAGGAGTAGAAGGGCATAAAGGATTGGGAGGGTAAGAGGTCTAAGGTTGATGGTGAAGTTGAGGGATTTGATAGTGTGTTATGGTGAAGGAAAAAAGATAAGAATGTCCCTATTGAAAGAAGGACAAGGGAATGGGTTTCCAAGTGTGGGTGTGAGGAAGGACAGGTCGAGATAGGCATTTGTGCATACTATCTTGTTGAGATGTAGCAAGATGAGGTAGCAGAATGGTAGTGGAGGTAAGTTCAAAGGCTTTTACATCTTTAAAAAGTTGGTAAATTTTGTTGTGGGCATTGTATAAGGAATTGTGTTGTTGTTAATAGGATATTCCCAAAAGTGAATGAGAACAATTAAGGGGAGAGACATCACAATCTATTGTGTCTCAGAAGGGTCTAATGGCGAAGGTGACTACACAATATTTGTTATTAAAAAGATGAGGTTCATGTTTTTGAACCCATCATAGTTGGTAAGGAGAGGGGTGTGTGGTAGTGGGAAGTTGCATGAAATTTACAAATGTCTAAGAGATGAGGTTATTTTGGCTTCCATTATCGAGGATCATAGTAGCTAGTTGATCCTTCATTTGAAAATTGTGAATGAAAAGGATGGTTGAGTAGGATGTAGAATTGGAATTTTTCATCAAGAGTAAGGAGGGTTTTGTGGTAGTAAGGTTGGGAAGAGAAACAATTTCAAAAGGGAAGGAGGGCTCAAGAGAGGAAGGGTTGGTAACAAAGCCATTGCTCTGTTGATCAGAATATAAGGTTTTGGACGTGACTTTCCATTATAAGCATCAACAATCAACAAAATCATGATTTGGTATTTTGTGATTGTACCACCATCATGTAGGACATGAAGAGGTGGGTTGGCTACGAGGTATATTGGAAATATGGGGTATAAGTGCACAAGGGTTGGGGGAAGGGAAGGTATTATGGCTATAGCTAGTGTTAGGGTTACAAAAGGAAGTGAGGAAAGGTCTTTTGTCAAATTTCTATTTGATGGCTAAGGCACAGAGAAATTCTTGGTCTAGAGTGGTGCTCTCAAAACTTCATTATGAAAAATAGTAAGCAAACTAGAATTGAATTTGAGCACAATTGCCTATTCCAGGTCTCTAATTTGAAGTTGGAGATGAAGCTTAGTGAATAAATCAATAAAATATTGGACACTTTGACCTAGACCTTGATGTGATTTCAACCATTTACACATTCAATTAGATAAATAACCTAGAGGGTAAAAATTTCTTCTCAAGGATTGGCACAAGGTGTCCCATGTGGTGGTATGAATAGGAGTGTCACTAGTAGCTTGCTCTTGATTTAATTCCACATATGGCTCCATTAAAGTTTGGTGATATTGCCACTAGGATTGAGAAAGGCCTTCTAAATGGTCCTCGACAAGAAGGAGGCATTGTTCTTCTATCATGTCTGGGAAAGTTTAGAAGTAGGAAGCAAGAATGTGGATCTAGGAATCTAGAAAATATTTGTGCATCTGGACACCATATTTAGGTAAGAATATTATAGTGTCTAACTGGAAAGTAGATGTGGAATCCTTAGGTTGAAGTCTTAGAGCTTCAATAAGAGCACTGACTAGTTCCTACACCACACTAGAGAGACTCGATTCTTTTTCATCAGAAGAGTGAGTGATGTGAGGAGCCATTGAGAGATAGAAGTTGAGATAGAGTGTAAAATCTGAAGAAGTGTAATGCAAACCCTAGGTGAAATATCTGGCTAGGGTTTGTGCTAAATAAGGGCATCTAAGATTAAAGAATTTGAGAAGGGCGTTGTCAAACATTGAACAAGAGATGGGGAGATGTAACACAAAAAAAGAGGAATGGTTGGGGTAGGAGGGTGACCTTCAAAAGGAAAAAACCCAAAACTGACCATATTTCAGTGGGCATTGAGATTAAGGAACCAGATGGAGAGGTGTGTTGAATAATATTTCACGAGGTGGAGTCAAGGGCAAAGAGAACCAGCTAAGAGAAGGCGGTTGGGGTGGAGGACTGGCCTTAATGGGACCCAAATCTTGAAGACTTTGAGTGGGCACAAAGCTAAGAAACCAAGAAAAGGTGAAGAGGGCGTGTCAGGTGGGAGGGAAGCCTCCAAAAACCCCAACACTCGAATAAAAAAAAAGCATTCCAAGTTCTTACCACTTTGATACCAAATGATATTGTATGAATTGCCTATGAAACAAGAACAAAAAAATGTAATTAATATGAAAAAAAGACAAAATGTAACCATAGAAAACTTAAAAAATAGAATAAATTAAAACATATGCTAAGTTTGTGTTGATGAGACTCTAGCTTTTATATAGAAGTGCATAACTCAATCTGTCTTTATTTTTAGACATAATCAAATATATTTTATCATACACACAACCTTAATATGGAAGAAAATATAAAACCCTAATATTAAAGAAAATAAAAATATTATTATATGAATGCAACTAACTAATTACACATCACTCAAAAGTTGGGCAATAATCATTATTATAATTGAGATGTCTCTAACTAATTACCTAGTTTACACAAATTTCTAACTAACTCCCAGAAAACCACACCCTCAAGGGAGGGCCGTTTCTCATCCTCTAAGCTAGTTGGTTGAGCTATGAGCATTCTTGAATATTTGTCTTCCTTAGACGTTGTAATGGTCAAGATGACTTAGTTCTGTATCATTTATTCATACACCATTCAAATATAATAACTTATAATAAAAATAGATCTTTTTAATATTTCCATCTCACTCATAACTCAAAGCTTAGTTAATATAAGCATAAGATATAAATGAACAGATTCATTAAAACCAAGTGCAATTTCTTCCATATTTGAAATGATGTTTGGATGATGATCTTTGGATCTTTTCTTTGCTAATGCTTTAAAATCATTTTCTTTCATAATGTGAGCACTCACAAGGATTTTCTATTTAAAATATGTTGTGGAATAATTACACTTTGTAAAGATTAAAACACACAAACACTATTTTAAATATGTTGTGGAATAATTACACTTTGTAAATATTAAAACACACCAACATTATTGATGTTGGAGGAGCATCTCATTATGATTACGTACAATTTGGGTCCTTARGTCTAWGAAAACAAGTTATAAACAATCATTCCTCCTATCATCAAAAGTTGGTCAAAGAAAGACATGATATTCAATGGTCAATGATTTACAAGTCAGTGACTGTAAATTTTGTTTATGATTGCCTTCCTTTTATTGAAAACCCCTTCTAGCCTTTTGTGTGTATGACAACTATGTTAAAATCTAACCTTGTACTATTATATTTTTTGGGTCTAATGATTTAAGCTTTTTAGATCAAAGGCTTCAAAGGTAAGGCCACGAACTATATATTTTATACATTTGCTCTGTAAAGCATAGAAGCATATAAGCTTTTACATTGAATATAGAATATTTTATACATTTGTTCTGTAAAGGCATGTGAGTTTTTGCTCTGAAAAAGCCTTGTTGCATCCACATGTGGTCGAGGGGTTGGTTTGTATCCTTTTTCATAGTTTTATATAACAATTGTATACCATCTCTCTCTGACACCCACCTGGCAAAAGGTTGCAAGAAAGATAATGTGATGCCTTTTAACGGATACTTTACTTTTGTTGTACGATCATGAAAAAATGTTTTTTTTTTTTTATCTTTCTAAAACGTCGAATTTCCAAGTAAAAGTTAACGATAATGAGGTGAGGTATTATTTTATTGGTTATGATGATCTTTTGTTCATGTCATCCACAACCACTCTCTCCATTGTTGACCACCTTTCCCTTGAAGTTTTCATCATTTTCCATGACTACTTAAATGCATTCAGTGTCTTTTTGTTTAGTCCTTGTTCAACTACTTGAATGCATTTAATATGTGTTTAGTCCCTGCATTTGAGGAAGTTGAGACTATTAGTAACTAGGCAGCTAAGATTATTACTAACTGGATTTCTATTTTTTCTCTTAAATTACACATAAATTGAGGTATGTATTAATTTTTTTAAAGTTTTTCAATGTTTTTTTATTTGAGGATATATAAGAACTTTTTCTACATTAATGAAATCTTTTGAGGTCTTATTTGGCCTCATCCAGAGGTTAGGCTAAATTTCTTATGTCATTTGGTATGTTTGAAATTGGAAAGCATAGAAATATTTAATCGTGCAGATATGAGACCAAGTAATGTTGTAGGTTGTTATGACATAAGTTAGATAGCATATAATATTATGTCTTGTGTATACCATTAGTCATGGATCTCAGTCCACTACATTGTGTTAATTAATACTTGCCTTAATTGATTGACAAGTAATTAGGCATTGTCTTTGCTTGATGACATGTAATCATTCACCACCTTTGATTGATACATGCTTGAGGGTTGGAGAAAAGCTAGCAACATTTCGAAAGTCATTAACTCTATCTATTATTTCTCTAGTAGTCTCTGATTGTTAAAGTTGTGCTTATTGTGATGAGGGAAATAATACAAAGGAATGCTTTGCAGTAGATAGTGTATGAGGTCA
Source organism: Picea mariana (assembly GCA_032191745.1). NCBI lineage: Eukaryota > Viridiplantae > Streptophyta > Pinopsida > Pinales > Pinaceae > Picea > Picea mariana. Next base: position 129,957 of record JASDQU010242090.1, read on the forward strand.
AATATTTTGAGTGTGCTTGTGGATGGTTGTTGGTTCTTTGAATCACCTAAGTTGGGTTCTTTGAATCACCTAAGTTGCTTAAGTATATATAGTTGATTGACTAACTTGCCCATTGTGAGTGCTTACATTGGAGCATTATTTCTACACTGAACATAAGGGCTGGGAGGGAAACAATGTACTGCACAGGAACAAAACAAAAGCCATGCCCCTAGCAGGTTAAGCAAACTACTTAGATAGAAAGTGTAATTCCCAAGACTTTTACGAGTGGACATAGACCCTATCTGAATTTCAACCCTTGAACTGCATTTGGGTGCATAATAAGACGTATGTGCCCAATTCATAACAAGTTCTATGTATCTTTTGTAAACAATCCTTCTATTCCTCCTCAACAAAGTTGGGAATTCAAATCCATGGGGTGCTCATATGACATAGAGTTTTGAGTTTCGATTAATTCCTATGCCCTTAGCTCATGCCAATTTCAAAGCACGAGGGGCTTGATAATTGCAATGTCAGTGGACGTGACACATGTAGAAGAAGATGGAGGGTGTGACTTCTTAAGCTCATGACTTGGATGCTTTTGTTGGTGTCAGATTGACTTTTGAACCAAATTTTTCCTCACTGGGATAAAACATTGCTTAATCTAATGAAAACAAAGAGAGAGTTTCTACCTTTCCAAATAACAAGTGCTTAAACTTAGAGTTATTTCAGGAGTGAAATGTGTTATTCCATATGCATTCAATTCGAACAGGTTGAATGTTTTTCCTTTCCAATTGACACATGTCACATGTTGTGTTCTATGTTATGAAAAGGGTGTGCTTGGGAAGAAGGTAGGTGCCTTGGTGGATCTTGTTCTTGATCTACTTGGGCTCAGATCTGTTAAAAAACTTAGAGAGAAATAGCACAACCACAAAGCATGCACATAGAGCCAATATTTATCCTGGAAACCCTTAAGTGGGAGAACCAACACCTCCGTAGATATATATTAACCTTGGCTAAACTGACCAAACCAAACCAACATTGGCCATGTGAGGCTACTTGAGGCTTCTTACAATGGAGCATCTCAAGCCATTATATAGGCTTCATCAATTGCAACCCTAATTCTTTTACCCAAATTGGATTACAATGCAAAGACATGCTTGGCCTTAAGATAGTTGTGCAAAGACATGCATGGAGTGGAGATATCCATGCCATGCAGAGACATGCATGGAGTGAGATAGCCATGCAAATACATGCATGGCCTCAATATAGCCATGCAAAGGCATGCATGAAGTGGATATAGCCATGTGAAGACATGCATGGACATGCATCGCCATGCAAAGGCATGCAATGACATGCAAAGACTCCCATCAAATGCCATGGGAAAATAACATGGCTTACCCAATACCATGGGCCCATAAACCACTAACGGTAAACCCACCAATGACCGAATCAATGAATCTATGACTGAGTCAATATTAACCCAACATGATCTTCATGGAGGAATTTGACTAGAAATTATTCAAACAATTTAAAGATTGTTATCCTTAAGCAATATACATGGTGAATCTAGTGAAATGAAATGAAAGATAGTTGCAATTAGGTGAAGTATAAGAATGCGATGCTAATGCATTGTTATCCATTGGCCCTTTATGCAAGTAGGATTAGCCTTATAGATGGTTGTTGATAGATGGAAAATCAAAAGAGGGAGAGTAATCATAACTCTCAACACATTGGATGGATTTACTCGATGCATAAAGTTCTATTTCTCTTTCTCAATTACAACTTAGAAGTTGGCACATTGTATGGCTTTTCTTTTTCTCCAAAACCTATTAAGAAAACAATTTTCAAGGCATTTTCTTTTTTTCCAATCTACGTGAAAAAAAAATTAGCGTTTTTGAATGATTTTTGGAAACTTTGTTGATCTCGCAACCCACTTCATAATTTGAGAAAGCTTGGTGAGGTTTCTTCATTAACAAGCCAAGTTTGATCTTGAAATATTGTAAGCTCTAATTGAATTCAGTATCAAATTCATAATTCCTATTAGTAATGTTGAATTGTTTTCCAAGGACTGTATTCATAAGTAGCTCACATATTCATAGGTGTACCAATTAATTTGAGCTATGTCTGGTTAGGAGGAAATAATAAGTTGAAGTTTGAAGTATTCTAAGTAAGCATTAAATATATTTGTTGAAGTCGTAATTTTCTTGTTATTGTGATTTATAAAGCTAAGATTCAAATGCTTCTCTTCTTATCTTTCAAAATGATTTAAAAAAATAGTTTCAAAGGAATTCAAGTTTTTTCCTATCTACTTGAAATATTTTGTAGCAGTTTTGAAGGATTTTTGGAAACCTTGTTGATCTCTCAACCCACTTCATAATTTGAGAAATCCCGATGAGGTTGCTTCATTAACATGCTTAGTTTGATCTCAAAATATTGTAAGCTCTAATTGAAATCTTGAAACATGCACATGGATATTATGTTTTTGCAAGGTCAACTAGTGAAGCCTTCACCTTAGTCTTTGCCTCTATTGCATGAGCTCTTGTTAACAATAGAAGGTACCGATTATAGGGAATGTTTCTTTGTGAAATAAGAAAACCATGTTTGAATATTGAAAGGATTTGGGGGATTATTACTAACTATAACTTGTTCGACCTTGGAAGTTTGAAGTGTAGTATGAGGTCAGCTCTAACTACTAGTTTATTTTTCTTGGTCCAAAAATCTCCAAAAAAAAATGTAGAATAAGGTAACAACGAAGTGTTAATCATAAATGTATCAAGATTGAAATGAGAGCAAGTTATGTTAAATATGTAACTATAGGGGAAACAAGGTTTAGAATTTTCTTTAGTGCAGATTATTATTCTATAATTGTTAATGTAATAGAGATTTTAAGTGGAGGATTTAAATTTTTAGCAGAGGTTTTTTGTGGAAAAATTATGTATGTATTTGTTAGTGTAACAAAGGTTTTAAGTGGAGGATTTTAATTTTTAGCAAAGGTTTTTTGTGGAAAAAGTATGTATGTATGCCAAAATCACCTTAGTACATTAGTAAACTTTAGCCATAGGCACATTGATGCACCTACACAATAACACACCACCTAAAATGTGCTCATATTGATACAACACATTGATTTATTTTAAAAGTAATAAAAAAACAAACACCAGTGCTTCAATAACGGGTAGGCACATCAGTTTGTCAAATAGTAAGGCACATGAATTTAGGTACAATAAAAAAAAAATGGAATCTAGTCATTTTTCCTCATTTTCACCATGACCTCAATCCTCTTCTCCCTTCCAAGCATTTGTGCTTCACTTCATTGTACCCCCACACCAAAGTTCGATGATTGAATTGCCATTTTTAGTCCCCAAACTTCACCCATGGGAGATTAAAATTCACAATTTCACCAAAAAAAACTCTCCAGAGGGTTTTCTCATTTTTATAATCATGTCTTGTTGAAACAAAAACAAAAACAAGCATTTTACATTGTTATTTCTTCATTTTTCCAAATATATCACCTATTTCTTTACTCCAAACATAGTGCAATTCCCTCATGCTAGAAATAGTTTCACAATACCAAGGTATCATTCTATTCATGTCGTTGAGAGCAACAATTGAAATGAACCTACATCATAAACATGTGTGTGTATCAAATTTAATTTTTCTACTTAGTGTTTCAAACTATGTTAAATTTGAGGTTGAATTTGCAAATAGTAGTCCCTCACTTGTGCATTGGATTTATGGTTTAAATGCAATTCCACCAATCAACTACTACAATAGATGATTTGATTCAAAGTTCAAACAATAGTGTGACTCATTTGGAACCTCCTAAGTTCTTATTTTACATAAGCACTTATGCCATCATGTTCTCTCTTTCCATGACTTGTTTCAAAAAACTCAAACATGTTGGATCGTTGATTGCTTATGACACTAACTCAAATAGTAGAAAGATCATGCCAATTTTGAATTTCCCTACACACCCATTTGACCAAATCCAATGTTCCATAAATATGATATTTTCTCTTTTTGAATGATTCATAGATTAAACCAAAGAAATGTTAAGAAAATAACGTTTCATGTTCATGGTCATCACTGAAATACAAGCGGTGCTCCTTAACCATGTCATCTTAATGCAAAGTTATGAACCTACCATCAACATTCACTTGTGCATGTATGTACTAGACATGCAAAAATATAAAATGTGATCATACAAGTCAACCATAAAAACAAGAAAACATAAAACACATAGAATAAGAAAAAATATGATATACCCAATCATAATGATAATACTCACTTTGTGTATCTCTCTATGAAGAAAATGTATAATCTCGCAAACCCTACATCTAATAAGATTGTTCCCAACTCAAATATCTTGCGAGATTGCTTGAATTATGAAGCACCTATGAGAGTGCTTGATATTTTTATGACTCTAATTTTGAAAATTCCCCATGATCTCTCAGATGACATTTCTCATCCTTAATAAAATCAATGTTTTTAGAGGCCACACGTGAAAATGAGGTCCTACTCATTGTAACATACCCACATCTCTTCCATTTGACCATGATATCTAATAGTTTAGGGAGTACTAGATATGGAAGATTGTCAAATTACCACATTTATGGAATCTTTTCTTACCTACACATATTCTACTAAAAACCACATTTTCAAGATTCCTTCTGCATAATATCATCAAAATAAAATTGTGCATTGTGGGAGGAGGATGGTCATCTTGCAAGTGTATTTTGAAAAAACCTATGAATGATATAGATAGCACAAGTCACATCCCCAAGGAGGTCGTACCACTCATCCAAGCAAGGCCTAGCTAA
>JASDQU010242090.1:154605-186486 GCA_032191745.1 Picea mariana
TGTGTGTGATTGCTGTTCTTTATGATATATGCTTTATGTTTACAACACTGGTTTTCACAGTAAAGACTTACTGCCACTAAGATTAATGATTCGAAGTTAAAAATGAGAGAAATGGTTAATAATTTACAATAACTGATTCACCCCCCCCTCTCAGTTATTTCATACCTGTAACAATCTCTTGAATGGATGTTGTAATGAATAAGAGCTTCTAAAACTATTGATAAGTTATCTGATGCAATGCTTTATAGTTCTTATCTTTAATGATGAAAAGTAAATCGTTGTGTTATTATGTGATTGATTATTAGAGTTAAGAGAATTATTTTTCTTGCCATCATTTATTGCATATGTGTTGTTCTTCTGATAATCACACCTCAGTCAATAATTGTAATACCAGTGGGTTAAGGTATTATTACTAGGCCAGTGGTAGTGAATCATTGTGTGCATGCTAGAGTAAAAGGATTATCCCAAGCTCAGCCTTCTCTAGCAGTTAAGTTTTCCCACTTTGATTACCTAGTTGGTTTACACCATCTTTTATCTTATATCAGTCCCACCTATAGGATAAAATACAAAAGAGAACATCTGAAATGAAGGAAAAGCCTTCACAAGAAAACATAAATCCCATCGATTAATTGGTCGAATCGCAAGATCTGGAGAACCATTCCACTATTGAATGCTGCAGAGTCTAATTGGGCCTCAGTGATGGGTTTGGTTCCTACTGTTGAGATAAAGGGATTTAGGGCCCATCAATAGGTCCCACCGGGTTGAGGAGAAAATATTAGAAGGAATGGTCGTAACCATTTTGCAGGTAAGGACCCCGAGGCATTTAGAGCTGTTGATTTGCTAACCCTAAGAATCATCAAATTTGTTGGAGTATGGGTGGCCAGAGTGTGACTTCGGAGTGGATTATGTATCCATGGGGAAATTACTTACGATGTAAGATGCCTAATAAATCTAATTCGTCAATTGAGGAGGGCTGGAATGTAGCGACAACCATGGGAATCTATCGGTAGATGTTTTGGGGACTAATTCATTGGAATATGTTGTACACTCAAGAATCCAAAGGAGGGGTCTCTAAATGGGGTTTGATGAGCCACGTGGTGTATGCCTCATCATGTGTCACGTTAGAAGGAGTCAATGATAGGGTGACACGTGGATGCCACATGGCAATGAGATGGATATTGGCCAATGGAGGACTAAACTTTGAGAGGCCATAAATTTTGATCCAGAGCTCGGTTTTGGGTAAAATTACAGTCGTTGGAAATTGTTTTGTGAGAAGAATACGATGGATCTATTGAAATGAAGTTTCAATATAGTCAAGGGAACTAAATTTTAATGTCCCATTCCCTAAAAATATAAATAGGGGGTTGGGTGTGTTACAAAGTGGTATCAGAGTAGGAAACAACACTAGGCTTGGATGGGCCAGAGATTAGTCATAGGAATAATATATCAAGACTAAGATTATCCTGTTAAAAAAATATTCTTTGTGTTTAAGAGTTTGGTTATTATCTTCCCCAGTTCCTTAAGGAGAAGGACTACAGGTTAAAATTTTTGTTTTAGAACTTCTGACAATAAGATTTTATCATGCTAATTGTAGCAACAAGATTGTATTATGGCTCTATTGATTTGACGGATACTCCTACAATTGTGGGAACACGATGATAGACATTAAGAGCAAGTGATCCATATTTATTTTTGGAATGAGATGAGAGTAGAGATATTACAATGAAATACTCATGAAAATTGCCAGAAACAGAGAAATACAACAATACTTGATTTCTATTAATGAAAGAATTGTAAAGAGACTCTTAAAATACAGAGTGCAAGACTCACTAGAATGGTGGTAGCTTTATCTTTGAGAAGATATGTGACAACTACACTCATTTTCCAAAAGATGATTACAATGAGGCTTCGAAGGCCTTTTTATGATAAACAAGAATGCAAAAACCCTAGACATCCAAAAACCTAACCCTAGGAGATGAAACGCCAAAACTAATGTGGACCCCGTTTGGGTAAGTTAGTACATTAACTTCCCAGTGTCGTAACTTTTTCATACGATCTCTATTTTAGGCACGTGATAGCTTGTTGGAAAGGTCCTTTCAAGAACTATGCATTACACCGTCAAACTCTGACTCTGTCTATAGTTTGACTATGGTGAGCCAAAAAAACACTGTTTGGGGGCCCAAAACGGCCCTAGAAGTACATCAAGATGTGCTGAGATGAAAACATACAAAATAAGCCAGTTGGATTAGTTGGGAGGCCATCAATATCCACCTGGAATATTTGTAGGGATTCAAACAACCCCAGAAGTGTATAAACCACAATTACAAAGAAGTACAAAAGAACATGTTGTACTAAAAAATGACAAGAGGATCTAGTTGGAACAGGTGGGTGGCCACCAATATCCACCTGGATCAATTCTCCCCTCTTAGGAAGCAATGGTCTCCATTATGTTGAGTGGCTAGGGAAGAAGGGAAAGAATTTTCTGAATCTGAAGCTTGGTGAGTTGCATACCTTGTTGGAGAAGTTGTGTTTCTTAGCTTGTGGAAGTCTGTCACAAACATGTTGTTGGAGGGGTTGAATCTGTTCCACCAACCTATTGTCTATGGGTCATATGGGGCATTTTTTAGGCACCATTGTAGGTGAAGAAACAATATCTTCTGTCCCTTTGACAATCTATTTTTGCTGGATAGAGGGTGTTGAGGCTGTAGTGGTTGTAGTGGTGTTATGTACATCCTTTGAATAGACTGTGAAGAGGATGAACTTTGTAGTATGTGATATTACCTTGTAGTTTTGTTTTGGTGGAGAAGTAGTCAGAACTACCTCTCGTATCCTGTAGAGCTGAACTCTAAGAGTAATAATGACACTACGGGGTATAGACTCATAGACAACATGACATTTCCACATATATGGTTGGACCAAAAAAACATCACAAACATCAAGAGGGGAAATATCAAACACTACCTCAACCTTGAAGGGATGGATGCCATAGGATAGGCAACACTGTTGGCTGACGCGAAGATCTCATCCCTGGTGAAGTCACCTGATGTTGTATGGTTTCGGGTCTGGTGTTGTCAACAACCCCAACTGTTTGACGACCTTAGATGATATGAGGTTCTTCTGGATATCGTTATCAACATTGAAATGCAATGGGGTCCCCTTCACCCACATTTGTGAATGGAAGAGGCGCTCCCCCTCTTCATGATCTACTAGTTCTTCTAGCTAAATTGTTGTGGTTGCGACAATAGCAGTGGGGTCTGTGTCAATGATCTGTCTGTTTTCAATATTTTCTGGATCAGATTCTAAATCTGGGTTCAGCTCCGTGTCTTTGACCTCGACCACCAATGACTGTTTCGAGTGACATTCATCGGTGTTGTGCCAGGGGGTTTTGTGGAAGTCGCACCACTTCCCAGTTTCATTCTTCATCTTTACTTTACCATTTTTGTCCTATTTCTTGGAATGGTTGTCTAGAGGTTGTTGGTTAGGGACTTATTTACCATGCTTTGGTTATTGCATATTTGCAGACACGAATTCCCATTTGTTCTGATGCCTAAATTTCTTCTCTATTTTCACAACATATCGATAGGAAACTCCCAATGATGATATGTTTAGGATATCCATTTTGGTTTGGATGTACCTATGCAGAGCCCCACGGTATTTCAGAACTAGATGTCACTTAGATTATTTGATACCCATCTTTGTGCGCAAGGTACAGAAAGTATTTGTGAACTCTGGCACTGTTTGTATCTTCTCTTGCTCAATGTGGTCCATCTCATGTACTGGTCTTCATAGTTATCAACGGGATAATATTATTCTTTGACCGCATCCAAAAAAAAATCCCAAGTGGGCTCGACCCCATATATTCTAGATTCCTTTATGGAACTTTGGTCCCAATAAGTTTCCCACCAATGTTTGACATGGGGGAGAGCCTTGAGGAGTACGAAGGTGATCTTTTCCCTGTCAAAATTTTTTTTGAATAGAGAAATAACCTTCTAATAGATGTAACCATTTTTCTAGGGCATCCACATCTATTTGACCTTCAAATATGGGAATATCAAAATTAACTTGTACCTTTAAGGGAGAGGTTCCTCCAAAATGGTGCTTGATGAAGATGTGCCTGTTTCTATCAGCAGGCGTTGAAGAATGTGTGAAAAATTATCCATCATTTCGTCCCTGTGTTGCACGAGAGATTGCTCAAGAAACATGTTAATATAATATTTTTCTCAGTCGTCTTTATTTTCTACTGCCATCGAGGGTTTCTTTGGCGTGCGAGAGTGATTGTGCTCAAGAGAGACAAACTTGAGACCCAACTGCCTATACTCAGACTTCATCGGGGACATGCACTGAAAAACGATTAAGAGCAACCTACTCTGATACCAATGATTCATATTTATTTTCAGAAAGAAATGAGAGGAAATAAATTACAATGAAACACTAATGAAAACTTCCAGAAACAGGGAAATACAACAACACTTGATTTCTATTAATGAAGGAATTGTAAAGAGACTATAAAAATGAAGAGTGCAAGAATCGCTAGAATGGTGACAATTTTATCTCTGAGAAGAGATGTGACAAATACACTCATTTGCCATAAGATGATTACAATGAGGCTCTAAAGGCCTTTTTATGATAAAAAAGAATTCCAAAACCTTAGACATAAAAAAACCTAACCCTAGGAGATGAAACGCCAAAAGTCATGTGGGTCCCATTTGGGTAAGTTAGTACATTAACTTCCTAAGGTCGTAACTTTTACATACAATCTTTGTTTTAGGCACGTGATAGCCTGTTGGAAAGGTCTTTTTGAGAACTACGCATTATGCCATAAATCTCTGACTCTGTCTATAGTTTGACAATGGAAAGCTAAAAAAATGTTGTTTGGGGGCCTAAAATGGCCCTCGAAGTACAACAAGATGTGTTGACATGAAAACATACAAAATAAGCTAGTTGGATTAGGTGGGAGGCCACCAGTATCCACCTGTAATATATATATGGATACAGAAAACCCCATAAGTGTATAACCCACAATTACAAAGAAGTACAGAAGAACGTATTGTACTAAAAACCAACAAGAGGAGCCAGTTGGAATAGGTGGGTGGCCACCAATATCCACCTGGATCAACAAGCCTTGAATGTGAAGGGATGAAAATGGTTGAATCATTTTATAGAGATACATGAGTCCGAATAATGGATGAGTTGAGTTTTTCTTATGTAAAGTATAATGTTTTCTATTCATTTGGATGGACAAAGCTTCTTACTTTGGTGATGATAGTCTATATAAGGACTAAGACACTTATGGAAAATTTCCTCATGGATAAAGGGATTCAATATAGATTGAGAAAATCCTTGGAATTGTTGATTTCTTATCAAACAAAATACTGAACCCTATATATATAAATCCTCATGGCTAGACGACTGAAGAAATGAATAAGGTTGGTTTTACTTGACCTAGAATGGTTGAAACCTAAAGTAGGGATAAACTATTTAAGAAAGGTGAAAATGAGTCCTTTGGGACTGATGTTATTGATAGAAAACAAGGTAAGAAAATAGCCAAGAAAATAGAATAATTAACAAAATGGATAAGACAAGAAGACAAAGAAGATAGGCGGAAAATACACCAAGCTAAGTCAATTCATATGTACATCAATAGTACATTAATAATACAACACAAAGTAACGACCCCATAACTGTATGATAAATAACTTGTTGTTAAGTTCTAGTTAGGACTTAGGATTATTTCTAACAACCCCCCTTTTAATCTTAATTTTGTGCAACTGTATCAGCTTAGCAAAAAAAACCAGTGAAAAAGATGATAACATATCCAAGTCTCAATCTATAAATCGTGGTTTGAAATCTCATGAGTGTCTATGAAGATATACCTGAAAACCCGCCAAAAGTGGATGCCAAAACCAAGTCTAGAAAACTCATTGTGTAACAAATGAGCTATAAAACCTGTAGGTGTTCACTGAAGTGAACCTAAAACTGATGAGAGAAAAGCCTGATGAGAAGTGAATAGGATACATGTCCAAAAAATCCCTAATCTTAAAAATACCTCACAAAATTGAATGTGTCAAGTACAAATGTAGAGGAAACAACTGTCCTCTTCTAGATCTGAAGATCATCCCTGTAAATTCTGAAGACTATCAAGTGAACAAATAAGTTCACAAACAACTCTAAAACATTGACACACTAAAAAAAACTGTCAAGAATCCACCTGACATAAAAAATGTCGAAATGAATCCAAACCTTGTATATATAAAATTCTCGTATCCATAAAAATCTTGTGTGCAGTAAACCAGGTGAATTGCTCATACTATCTCAAATCGAAATTGTCGATCAAAAATGTCAAACCATCATCAAGGTGTTGAACTATCGAACCACCACCAAAGTCACAAGGTGACTTGTTGACGGGTGAAATTGACCGTCCGTCAACTGGGAGAGTGGATCCGGTTCGAGGTTGTCTAAATAACCCAAGCCATTTGGGATAACCCACCTTGACGGGTTTAGTGGCTTCATTAGCCGATCTAAGTCCTAAGAAAACAAAAGAAAACTACTCTAAATTAACTATCTAACTAAAAATAACTATTAAAACAAACTAATAAACAAATCTAAACTATTAATATATATAATTCACTACCTAAACTATAATAATTCTATGAAATTTAACATTCAACTATCAACTGAATCAAATCTTAATCACAATGTACAATATTTATAAATTACAGATTTAGAAGAAAACCTGCAAAAATCAATTGCAAACTGTCCTAAGACAACAAAATTATATTTTTGATTTTTATAGTTTTATGATAAAGAAATAGAATAAAAAACTAACTATCTAAACTAAGCAATTAAAACACTAACTCTAACTACAAATCTAAACTATGCATAAATCTATCTAAACTACTTAAATAACACTAATAAGCTAACCCGTGATAACGCTTTCCAATTTGTCCTGTGTAAAGAATCCAGTTCAGCTGTTCAATGAGAGGAAACCCGCATCAATCCTCTGCCATCCTCTAGTAAACAATAAGTAGCAGTGCTCTTTTGAATATGAATAACAGAACAAACAAGACATAAAAACTACAACAATCTTATGATTTACAAATTCACAGTTAGATAAATCTGCGTGCAAGGATTTGTATAAAATGATTCAATTAACGAAGAAGAGAAATATGTGATTCATCAACTGAAACAAAGTAATTGTTGTATCTGTAAATAAGAGAGATCATATATGGATTACACATTAATCAAATCACATCAGCCTGCAATAGATTATGATAGCTAAAGTAGTCTATAATCGACTGCAAAATGATATGAATAGAACTTGAAACAAAAGTTTGATATATTGAAAGCGAAAGATGTTACAAGACATCAACTTTCATCTCAGCCTGTATCGTAAATCCATAGTCTGGTTCTCCCACAGTGAGGATGATGAGTTTATTACAAAAAATTGACAAGTATTTAAAGACCTCCCATAGGGTAAAACATCCTTGTGGGAGTTATCAAAAAAGTTTACACAAATCTAGGAAAATATCCCAAGTCTCTATTTCTAATTCAAACTAACAACTTAAAAATGAAAACTATATCACACAAATATCTCCTATATTGTCATAGCATGCCCAAATTGATCATTGCAAATTCGTGTGTACCTGAACAAGGACAAGAATAGACAATATTAGAGGATATTGTATTGATAAAATTGATAAAAATCTAATTTCTAAGACTAGCTACAAAATCTTGCGATTCTGTAGCTGGTCTAAATTAAACACAGAATCGTATTAAAACCAATTCAAAACTCAAAGAATTAAATTCAAACTATTAATAAAGTATCTAATTGATATTTGAAAACCAATGAATCATTCAAATAAAAAACTATTATACTAATTTGAGAGAAAACAAGATTATGATCAATTGAATGATTACATAGATACATGTACTATGTTCCATTTGTTATCATAGTTTCAGGTAAACAGAATCACATTAGATACTTGACAGCAATGAAATCATTTTCATAAACTAATTGAAATTGACACAAATAGTTGCTTCAGCCATCAACAAAATCATTGTCGAATCCAAATGAAATCAACAGGATCGTTTTTCAAATTGATATAACTGTATTAACATATACAAATGACCATGCTATTTGTAAACCAAATGAAAACTTGTATGTAAATTGAAACAAACGAAATCGTAAACGAATTAATCAGTTGATAATAGGATATATGGGATTTGTCAAACGTTTGTCATTGCCAATTAGAAGCAGACATAATCGATTGACAATCAACGAAATAATTACTTGAATCAATTTCAAAACGAACTATTAGCTGAGTTTTCATATGAATTCAATCAGAGACAAAATCGTTTTTAAAAATCAAAACCAACAGAGCAGCATCAAATCAATTTCAAAACGAACTATTAGCCGAGTTTTCATATGAATTCAATCAGAGACAAAATCGTTTTTGAAAATCAAAACCAACAGAGCAGCATCAAATCCATTTTTGATATCAATCTAACCCAATACAGACAATTGTGCTAACTCAAGACGCACAACAATCAAATGAATCGAAACAGTTGGTGTTTGACAGAGTCGTTATGAATCAACACAACTCCACGATTTTAGCGAATAGATCTTTTGCGCAGGTCGAATGTAACTAGAACCCAAACAAAAATATCGATTCAATACAAAATAGAGCCGTTCGTGGCTAATTGAAGTCAATAGTGTTATTTTGAGTTTATTAGATTACATCATATCTATCAACCCAGTGACTAATAATGACGCATAACACATATAGAGGATCATACCAATTCAAGCCCACGAAATCGTTTCAAAATCAAATCATAAGAACTAAATCAGAGCTGATGAAATCCAATCACAATGAAATCATACCAAAACAAAACATAGCCGTGCTCAGATTTTAGCACAAAAATCTCCTATACAGGTCAGATGCAATTAAAATAAAAAATGAAAAACAAACCCCATTGATTTGGTTAATTCAAACCAACAGAATTGTTCAAAACGAATCAAACCCAATGAAAACCAATCAATTTCTAAACTGGGCACGACCAAATCGCATAACCAAATCACAACCATATTTGAATTTAGTAAAATGAATCTATTGTACAGGATCCACAACATAACTATTTTTGATAGTCATACCATGAAAGAATCATTTCGAATAATGAACAGAACTAATCGAAACCCAAAACCAATTCATTATATTAATGCAAGCAATTCATAAAATTAAAYTGATATTGAAATTCATATYTGGATAATCAGAAAACAACTCAGTCATGATAATTTGGAATTGATGAAGGCTATTGCCGATTAGACATTCCTAAAAACGATCGAACTAGTGGTTTTCTGCTTCTTGTCATTAGCTTGAAGTTTGTCCCTTTCTCTCGATAGTATTGCAACTTGGTTCTCTAAAGATTTGATCTTCGATTGTAATACGGGAACGTCAGTGTAGTAGCACTCCAGCCACACATCACATTGGCTGCATGATGTCTACTCGGGCTTCGAAATAGCAGTCGAGGGTTTGTTCAGCTCACCGAGGGTTTCATTATGAAGCTTGATTCCTGGGTAATTAGGATTGTTCTTTAGGCATGGGGGCAAATTAGAAACATAGTCATAGGGTGGCTCGGAGCATAGGCCTTGGGAAAAAGGGTACTCTTCAGCTAAGACGCGCTCAATATCAGAGTCCAATTCCTCATTGAGAACTATGGGCTTTTGCTCAACGTTTGGCTTAGGTTTATTCCGGGCAAGTCTCGATATTAATCGAGCATTCTTTTTACCTTTGCTATCGACAATAGGGTTACCTTTAGCCTTCTTACTCACATGATTCTTTAAAGCCTCCACCTTGTCTGTTATGATGTCTGGTAGGTCTATATCAGGTCTAACCGAGGGATTGGGAAGGGGGAGTAGGACATGGAAAGGAACAGGTGGCCCAACCACAGTCTCACTAACCACGGATTTGTCGATTTGGACAGACTCTGAATCAACAAAGGCATTTCGAGAGAGAAAAGCTTGCCAATTATTGTCGTGAAGGTTTAAATGGTGAACGACGATGAGTCTAATCAAGCCATGGTGAAACAATCTATTGTCATCCTTCTCTCGTTTAAACCTCTTAGCTATTTTGTAAAGACTACGCAGGAAGTAAAATGGCATGTTCAATGGATAACCCATAAAATTCATCAACAGTCGAAGGTGATAAAGGAAAACCAATCCATACTGACCCTCACAGGTCGCAAATTGTTTAACCATTATCAAAATATCGTGCCACCTAGGTTTAAGTGTGGAAATAGGCATACCTTTGTCACAGGATGTGACCTTTCATGATACGAATAGCAAAGGCCATGGCACCTCATCAACTTTAGAGTTTTTAAACCATCGTTGGCCCGTGGCTGATAATCCCGTGGCAGAGCTAATGAATTCTTCATTGATTTCAAGCTGAATGTCACCTACTTTAGCCCTACACTGATCAAAGGTAAGGGAGAATTGTTGTGCAACAAACAGATTGAAACCCTCGAACCTCTGTACAAACGTGAGCCAACCAAAATCCTCTAAATCCTTACAGGTGTTATCAAAGAGTAACAGAGCTTGACTACCATTTGGCTCAATTCGCACCACTGGTGCCATAGACAGGTGCACACGGYGAGAGATGTGAATGAGCCAGGGTTTGAATCACAACATACGCAGGGGAAGAATGCTCACATGCTTACCCGAAACTAGCAAAGGTGAAACAGGGATAGGGGTAGACATTAATGACATATCGTGCGAAGGTGGTGGAGCTATTTTGGTTCATGCACAACAGTCATATCCATAGTACAACTGCCGACGCTTATAACTATTCAACCCACTATTGTATAGGTTAACAATTATGCCATTCGCTCGACCAATGAAATCAATGGTAAGTGGATTAAACATTCGCGCGAGCCACAATTTTACCATAGTTTTAAAACCAAACAAAAGAATTGAAACCAATACCAAGGGTTTGATTATGTGACATGTGTTGTAGATAACAATTTATACCGAGAGTTTAACCATAACACCAATGTGTTTTTATGAAACCAATGATCAAGGGAATCGATCAAAGAACATATAAATCCAATCACCAATGCATCACAAACTCAATCACTCATGAAGCGAAACTGTATAATCAATCAAAGAATGTCAAATGAGTACATATCAAGAGGTTTTGCCAACTGCATGACGATAAGTAAATTGTAAACGCAATGGGCATATCGATAAGAATGATAACGAAAATTCAATGATGATTTTAATGTGACTTAGAAAACCAAGTTTTCACACTTGCAGTCGTGAAAACAAGAACAAAGGTAAGTGTGCAAATAACACAAAAATAATAGTGTCGTTTTATTCAAGGATTGTGACAAAAAGTAAGGTTTGCAAAACACTGGTATAGGCAGCTTATAAGGATAGTAGAAAAATGTGAATTGGCTGCCAACAATGGTGACACACTGGTAGAAGCAGTTATCTCTGCCCCCAAAAAAAAACAACAAATTCAGATTAGGACAGCAAGAAAAATTCCAACTCAAAAATAACAACCAGAAAATCGTGTAAACATCATCATTAACCAAATATTCCAGCAGTGTTTAAAGAATGGAAACTGATAACAGTCTTGAGACAATCAAGTCACGATATTAAAGATAAAATCTCCAATACTATTGACAGATCCACTTCTGTCAGCAAGCATCCATAGCCTCGACAGGGTTGTCATTTAACCCACTCTGACATCTGTATCCTACCAAGAAGTTCTAGATCAGAATAAAGGACATTTTAAAGTTAAGAGGTTTCTTATTTGCAAATTTTCATATACCTGACATTGCTTCGCTGCCAGCGGGCCTGTTCAGTACCCCGACGAAGTTGTCTTGGCATCATGCATGCATTTAACCACTGTCAGCAGACCTGTTCAACATCCCGGTGGGTTTACAAGCACTTCCCATAGCTCTATTAATGATTTATTTTGTTTTATATAGTTGAGCAGGGTGATGCTGAAAATTATGATATTTTAACATATTTTGTTTTTAGACCTCAGCAGAATTATTAGAACTGTCCTTTATTAAGATCCAGAGATGTTTCATTTACAGAACCAACTTTCTAAGGCAGGGAGACATCTTCTGAGTCATTCCCTTAAGGAATAGTGACAGTGTAAAAAGATAATGGATGATTGCAACAAGCTTATGTTAGAGATTGAAATCAATTAACTTATTTCAAACAACAAACTTTTGCCAATCACATATGTAAATTTCAGAAGTATACAATTGACATTTAATAATTTTCTTAGCAATTATTTCAACGAAGGAATTTTCTATTTTATTTATCCAAATAGCTCAGTATACAAGTATGTGTATTTCCAAAAACACAAGCTGATAAACTCAAAGGAGAAATCAAAAACAAAAAAGCAAAAGAAAAAGAAAACAAAAAGCAAAATATGTACATAATGTACAAGGTTTGTCATCAAGCAAAGTATCTTTTTAGGGCTTGGCCATTCACCGGATAGGTGTCAGGATGCCCCTCTAGATTCTGCAATCGAAAAGAACTGGGACCCAACTTTTCAGCAATTAAAAATGGTCCAAGCCATAAGTTTTGAAATTTTGTGTGCTCTCCCTTTCCCTCATGTGGTTTATCCCATTTCAAGACAAGGTCACCTACTTCGAAATTCCTATCAGAAGCAGAGTTAGAATCAAACTAGCTTTTAACCAATAGTTGATGTTGATGTAACTTACGTTTATCTTGGGCTCTTACCTCTTCTAGCTTCATCAAAGCGTTAATTTGGTTTTCTAAAGTGGGACAATCCTCTTCTTGAGTTTTTTGTGATAACTGTAGTGAAGGAAGAAGAATGTGTGATGGCAGAATTGCTTCTCTGCCATAAACGAGAAAAAATGGAGAGTTACCTACAACAACTTTTGGCATTACGCTATCAGCCCATAGCGCGTTTAACAGTGCATTGTGCCAATTTTTGTGATTTTCAGCCACCGTTCTCTTGATGATTTTAATCAAGTTCTTATTTATTGATTCTGCCAATCCATTGCCCTGGTGGTAATATCTAGAAGAATACTTCAATTTAATTCCTTTTTCCAAAGAGAAATCACTCATCTCAAGAGACGAAAAGTAAGAAGCGTTGTCAAATACTAAATAATCAGGTATACCAAAACGAGTGATAATATTTGAATTTAGAAAGGCAATTACCTAATTGGTGTTGACAGTTCTTAATGCGGAAGCTTCAGACCATCGGGTAAAGTAATATGTGGCTTTTATGATGAACTTATGCTGTTGTGAGAATCAGGGGTTGACCGGACCTATGATATCAAGACCCCACTACTGAAAAGGAGAATCTACTGAAACGGGCTGCAAAGGAAAGGCTAGTTTTTGTAACCGCCCTGATGCTTTCTGACAAATAATACACTTACGACACAAGGCATGGGAGTCTCTAAAAAGCATGGGCCAGTAATAACCGACTCTTAAAACCTTATGGGCAGTGGTGTCACCACCAAAATGACCACCAGCTTCTCCTACATGCAACTCTAGCAATACTTTTTCTACTTCGTCTTTCTCAAGACAACGCATCAGCACACCATCAAAACTTTGACGAAACAGAATAACATTAACCAAATGAAAGGAGGCAGAATTTAATCTCAACGCTCTTCTTTTAGTGGGATCCAAGTGACGGGGGGCTGACCCATGTTCAAGATAGAATCTTATATCGTCATACCAAGGACTGACAGAGTTTTGTATGCAACATATTGCATTTTGATCGTGTTGTCATAGGTTTGACGTATCGCTTTCGTCTTGCTGTCCTGCTGCTGAATCAACAACTAACTTGCGTAACCCTTGGCCTCTCACTATTTGAGCTGGGGTAATTTATATTTCGTACTCTTGCAAGGAGGTGACCCAGTTAGTCCTCTTTTCACCTAGTTCCTTCTGCACTAACAGGTTCCTGACGGCTGGATAAGGGACAATAACTTTCGTCCTTGATTTCAAAAAATAAGATCGAAAATGCTTAACTGCTTTGAAAACAACGTAGGCTTGCTGATCTACTGCTGGGTAATTANCGTATCGCTTTCGTCTTGCTGTCCTGCTGCTGAATCAACAACTAACTTGCGTAACCCTTGGCCTCTCACTATTTGAGCTAGGGTAATTTATATGTCGTACTCTTGCAAGGAGGTGACCCAGTTAGTCCTCTTTTCACCTAGTTCCTTCTGCACTAACAGGTTCCTGACGGCTGGATAAGGGACAATAACTTTCGTCCTTGATTTCAAAAAATAAGATCGAAAATGCTTAACTGCTTTGAAAACAACGTAGGCTTGTTGATCTACTGCTGGGTAATTAAGTTTAGCACCTTTGAAAGAAAATCTCATAAAGGCGATGGGTACTTCGTTGTTCTCGACGTTCTTTTGAGTTAGGACAGCGGCATAGGAACGATCAAAAGCAAAAGTGTAGAGTGTAAAGTCTTGAGAAAAGTTAGGGCTCATGAGAGAAGGAGCATCTATTATGAACTTCTTTATTGCATTAAAAGCTTGATTTTCTAGGGGTCCCCAATGATATTGGGTGTCTTTCTTAATTAAATTCTGTAAAGGCCTGACCATTTCGGAGAAACTAGGGACGAATCTCCTCACGAAGTTAATCTGGCCTAAGAAAGACTACATCAATTTTTTGGATGTAGGAGGAGGAAGTTTTGTGATGACCCGAGTCCTTTCGGGGTCGATAATCATCCCTTCGCTCGACACAATAAATCCCAAGAGTTTACCTTGTTCTACTGCAAAGATGGATTTTTTAGGATTCAAGGAGATGCCGTATTTACGACATAGCTGTAGAACGGCTCGTAAGTGAGCTAGATGATCGTTTTTGTTTTTAGAAAATACAGTCACATCATCTAAGTAAACTACGACAGACTGATTGATTAGGCCTCGAAAAGCAATGTCCATTGCTCTCTGGAAAGTGGCACCGACATTAATCAATCCAAAGGGCATTTTTTGATAAGCATAGGTGCCCCACGGGGTGCGGAAGGTAGTTTTAAGTTGATCAAGAGGAGACATTAGGACTTGGTTGTACCCTGAGAAACCATCCAGCAAGGATAGCCTCTCAGAACCAGATACCTGTTGAAGGATCTGTTCCATGGGTGGGACAGGATAGTTGTCTTTATCAGACGCTCTGTTAAGGTTTCGAAAATCGACGCAAAGTCGGATTTCCCCACTTTTCTTTTGGACAGGGACAAGATTAGAAACCCATTGAGTGTGCCTAATAGGGAAAATAATCTTAGCATTTAGGAGCATATTCAATTCTTTTTTAACGGTCGGTTCAAGATTAGGGTGCATTTTTCTTAATTTTTGTTGGAAGGGCAAGGTTTGGGGTTTCATAGGAATGACATGTTGTATGATGTTAGGGTCGAAAGTTTTAAGGTCATCATACGTCCATGCAAAGACATCTTTAAATTCTTTGAACAATTTAATAAATGCAGCTTTTTCTTGTTCAGAACATCCTACCCCTAGATTAATGCACTGCGGATTGTCCTTAGTTCCTAAGTTTACTTTTTCGTATGATAATGAGGAACTATTGGTTTTACAATTGATCGACTTTTTAAATTTATCTTGAAGATCATAAAAATTCTCTAATCTAACTACAGATTTAGGGATCGAGTTTACCATGTCCGATGAAGATTCAAGATTTCTTGGATCTAGTATTACCATGAAATCGTGCAAATTGTCGTCGTGAATGCATTCGTCTATCACCGCGCCTCAAAAAGTTTCTTCCATATGCAGGAAGATAATAATCTGCTAATCGTCGTCAAAGACTCTCCAGTTCGTGATGTTATCGGGCACTGATGGTCTGAACATCTGTTCAACTGAGAATGCATCTGGGGATAATCCTTCTGCAGGAAAGAGTTTATAAGCTACATTAGCTAATAGATCTGCTTCAGAGTTATTCAATCTAGGAATAGAATTTATGTTGAAAAAAACAAACTTATTCATTAAATTCCATACCTCGGATTGGTAGCTTTTGAGATGCGGAGACAGACAGTGGATAGAATCTCTTACCTGTCTAACCATGATTTCGGAATCGCCAAAGACAGTCAAGTTTCGAATGTTCATATCCAAATATTTTCTGAGACCTTGCAGTAAAGCCTCATATTCTGCAGTGTTATTAGTACATTCAAATTCTAACCTACATGCAATCGATGTTTTGTAACCTACCGGATTGATAATGACGCAGCCTGCACCAGCTCCTTCTTTGGACTTTGACCCGTCGAAATAAAGAGACCAAATTTGATTTCCATCGGGTACATGAGATCATTGTGTAGAAACTGTTGGCTGCACATATGCTACAATCTTGGACTGCTGTTTTGGATTGGTGATAGCTGAAGCTTCGACCATGAAATTGCCGAAAAAGGTATCCATCCCTTGTACTTCGGGTGAATCAACAGAAGGTGTAAATGGTTCGTTGGGATCGTTCAAATCTGTAACCATGAACTTAAGGTAGAGTTCACGATTTACCTTGATCTTGTTGGGCTTGCTGTTCTCTGGAAGCCATAGGTGAGACCAATCTGTCGCGAAATAACCGTGTAGCTATTCTGACTAGTCCCTGCTTAAAAACAAACCATACACTTCTAGAATATTCATGACAATAATATCAATAACTTGATGAACCTTGGGGTTAGAGGAAAATCTTATAAGCACATTCTTTAGTTCACCTATAACTTTAACATTGTTCCGATCAAGTTGTATGATTTTCAAGGTGGATGGTTTGAATTCGGCGTTAATCTGTTGGCATACAGACCATGGCATCACGTTGGATGATGCTCCTAAGTCTACCATACAATTGTGCATGTTTCTATTAAAGATTTCAAATGTTAACAAAAATGGAGGTACATTTTTGTGAGTGCTAAGGGTGGTAGCTTGTGGATTTTTACTCGTAGTTTCTAAAGCTATTTTATCTACATTATTTACATTATTTACATTACTTATAGGAAGGCTTCCTTTATCTTGAGGATCAAGATTATTTTTAGTGGAAGTCTTCTGAGGAACTTTGTTCTGCACAACCTTGTTACCACTTGAATTACCATTTTTACCATTCTCTGAGATATTCTGTAACATTTTTTGTAGCAGAAATGGAAATTTCAATAACTCATAAACAAAAAATGTTAGCTCTCAACTGTTTAAGATCTTCAACTACATCATAATCTAAGTTGGGTTTCACACTACTCTGTTTAGTCTCAGCTGGTTTAGACTTCTTTGGAGGTGAAGTTGTAGGGTTTTCGGAAGAAGGTTTGTTTGTTGTCTTACTCCTAGTGTTGTAGGGATGAACCATCTCGAAGTTAGCTTGAAAGATGTTATTCGAGAAGTGTCCAAAAATATTTGGAGAAGACTCTTCTTCTTGAACTGTCTCTTGTTCAACTACCTCCTCAGGAATCTCAGGAGGCATCAAGTTATCCTGGGCTTCTAGAATTGTTTGAAAGGTGTATTGTAGACTTTCTAGATTAAGGCCCTTGGTATTTGAATTAGGTCAGTTGGTGGGAAAAGGTTTCCTGAACGGGGGTTTGTAAGGCCCTTTGCTCGAGGAAGCTTCTTCGATCGTCCTTTTCAAGTCTATAACTTGATTTGACAGTTTTTGAACAACTTTAGTTAAGTTTTCTAAATCTGAGCTTTCAGGTTGTGCTTTACTTTGATTAGGTCTAGGGAGGATTTCAATCTTCTTTTTGGAAGAAGAACTAGTCTCTGTTTCGTTGCTAGTAGAGTCTTTAAGACTTAGTATGTATTTTTCAATCTGGCTGGCCTCCTCGAAGGTTTCTAACAATGTGGCTTTCTTGGATCGTTTAACCCAAATAGCTATACTTTGATGCAAGGCTTTAGTATAGTATGCTATTATGAGATTCTCGACAGGCATGGAATCCGTAGGGATTCATTTTTTAAGTGTTAAGAATCTTTGATTGAAGTCTTTAACTTTCTGTTTAGGGTTCATTCTTAAGTTAGAAAGATCCATGACTAGGACTTCCGGAGGCTTACCATCTCCGAACTTTTCCAAAAAGCACGACTCAAACTTTTCCCAAGACACGATGGTATGGGGTTGCTGGGAAAAGTACCATGTAGATGCATTGCCCTCGAACATATAGGGGAACAACCTACAGACTACGTCTTCATGTTCGACATTGCGGAGTCTTATGGCTAACATAAAATTTTTGATGTGATCTTCAGTGATCTGTTTTGAGTCAGGGTCAAACTTGGGAAGCCATTTCTTTGGATGTTTATGTAAGTGATGCTAAGCTCCAGGTACAACTACGACATCCTGGTCAAGCCAAGGTCTAGTAGGATTGTTCTGGTTTGCCATTGGTGTAGTGAGTGTGGAAGGCTGAGAAAGGGAACTGCCCTTGTCAGAAGAATCTCCTCCAGAAGAGGAAGGAGATGATGGAGGTGGTGAGGGAGGTACTCCAGATCCCCCTGCAGCAGGATTGAGGATTGGATCTGTAGAGTTCACAGTGAGGTTAGTGCCTCCGATCTGCTCTCTGATATTAGGGAAATCTAAAGGTTGATCCAAAGGTCGATTTGGTTGCCTCAAATGGGCTAAGGCACTATGATTTCTTATGAGAGATTGGCAGACAATCTCTTGTATGTAACCACCTGTAGGATTTGGGGTTGCTGGCTCAACCGTGACCCATTGATTGTCGGTTGATGTGGTTGTTGTTTGAGGGGGAATGTTATCATTCGAATGACTTCTTGTCACTATAGGTGAGCGATTAGGTGGTGGAGGATTCTTACAACCGCCTCGTGCCATTAATTAATTTCAGGCCCTCCTTCTAGCGCCATTTGTTGACGGGCAAAATTGACCGTCCGTCAACTGGGAGAGTGTATCCGGTCTAGGGTTGTCTAAATAACCCAAGCCATTTGGGATAACCTACCCTGACGGGTTTAGCGGCTCCATTAGCCGATCTAATTCCTAAGAAAACAAAAGAAAACTACTCTAAATTAACTAATCTAACTAAAAATAACTATTAAAATAAACTAATAAACAAATCTAAACTATTAATATATACAATTCACTACCTAAACTATAATAATTCTATGAAATTTAACATTTAACTATCAACTGAATCAAATCTTGATCACAAATGTACAATATTTATAAATTATAGATTTAGAAGAAAACCTGCAAAAATCAATTGCAAACTATCCCAAGACAGCAAAACTGTTTTTTTTATTTTTATAGTTTTATGATAAAGAAATAGAATAAAAAACTAACTATCTAAACTAAGCAATTAAAACACTAACTCTAACTACAAATCTAAAATATGCATAAATCTATCTAAACTACTTAAATAACACTAATAAGCTAACCTGTGATAACGCTTTCCAATTTGTCCTGTGTAAAGAATCCAGTTCAACTGTTCGATGAGAGGAAACCCGCATCAATCCTCTACCAGCCTCTAGTAAATAGTAAGCAACAGTGCTCTTTAAAATATCAATAACACAACAAACAAGACATAAAAACTACAACAATATTATGATTTACAAATCTTCACAGTTAGATAAATCTGCGTGCAAGGATTTGTATAAAATGATTCAATTAACGAAGAAGATAAATCTGTGATTCATTAACTAAAACAAAGTAATTGCTGTATCTTTAAATAAGAGAGATCAGATATGGATTACACATTAATCAAATCACATCAGCCTGCAATAGATTACGATAGCTAAAGTAGTCTATAATCGACTGCAAAATGATATGAATAAAACTTGAAACAAAAGTTTGATATATTGAAAGTGAAAGTTGTTACAAGACATCAACTTTCATCTCAACCTATATCATAAATCCATAGTCTGGTTCTCCCACAGTGAGGATGATGAGTTTATTACAAAAAATTGACAAGTATTTAAAGACCTCCCACAGGGTAAAACATCCTTGTGGGAGTTATCAAAACAGTTTACACAAATCTGGGAAAATATCCCAAGTCTCTATTTCTAACTCAAACTAACAACTTAAAAATAAAAACTATATCAAACAAATATCTCCTATATTGTCACAGCATGCCCAAATTGATGATTGCAAATTCGTATGTACCTGAACAAGGACAAGAATAGACAATATTAGAGGATATTTTATTGATAAAATTGATAAAAATCTAATTTCTAAGACTAGCTACAGAATCTTGCGATTCTGTAGCTGGTCTAAATTAAACACGGAATCGTATTAAAACCAATTCAAAACTCAAAGAATTAAATTCAAACTATTAAGCAAGTATCTAATTGATATTTTAAAACCAATGAATCATTCAAATAAAAAACTGTTATACTAATTTGAGAGCAAACAAGATTATGATCAATCGAATGATTACAGAGATACATGTACTCTGTTCCATTTGTTATCACAGTTTCAGGTAAACAGAATCGCATTAGATGCTTGGCATCAATGAAATCATTTTCATAAACTAATTGAAATCGACACAAATAGTTGCTTCAGCCATCAACAAAATCATTGTCGAATCCAAACGAAATCAACAGGATCGTTTTTCAAATTGATATAACTGTATTAACATATACAAACGACCATGCTATTTGCAAACATAATGAAAACTTGTATGTAAATTGAAACAAACGAAATTGTAAACGAATTAATCAATTGATAACAGGATATATGGGATTTGTCAAATGTTCGTCATTGCCAATTAGAAGCGGACATAATCGATTGACAGTCAACGAAATCATTACTTGAATCAATTTAAAAATGAACTATTAGCCGAGTTTTCATATGAATTCAATCAGAGACAAAATCGTTTTTGAAAATCAAAACCAACAGAGCAACATCAAATCTATTTTTGATATCAATCTAACCCAATATAGGCATTTGTGCTAACTCAAGATGCGCATCAATCAAACGAATTGAAACAGTTGGTGTTTGACACAGTCGTTATGAATCAACACAACTTCGCGATTTTAGCGAATAGATCTTTTGCGCAAGTCGAATGTAACCAGAACCCAAACAAAAATATCGATTCAATACAAAACAGAGTCGTTCGTGGCTAATTGAAGTCAAAAAGGTTGTTTTGAGTTTATTATATTACATTGTATCTATCAACCCAGTCACTAATAATGATGCATAACACATATAAAGGATCATACCAATTCAAACCCACGAAATCGTTTCAAAATCAAATCATAAGAACTAAATCAGAGATGATGAAATCCAATCACAACGAAATCATACCAAAACAAAACATAGCCATGCTGATATTTTAGCACAAAAATCTCCTATACAGGTCACATGCAATTAAAATAAAAAACGAAAACAAACCCCATTGATTTGGTTAATTCAAACCAACAGAATTGTTCAAAAGGAATCAAACCCAATGAAAACCAATCAATTTCTAAACTGGGCATGACCAAATCGCATAACCAAATCACAACCATATTTGACTTTAGTAAAGTGAATCTATGTACAGGATCCACAACATAACTATTTTTGATAGTCATACCATGAAAGAATCATTTCGAATAATGAACAGAACTAATTGAAACCCAAAACCAATTCATTATATTAATCCAAGAAATTCATAAAACGAAATTGATATTGAAATTCATACCTGGATAATCAAAAAACAACTCGGTCATGATGATTTGGAATTGACGAAGGCTATTGTCGATTCGACATTCCTAAAAATGATCAAACCAATGGTTTTCTGCTTCTTGTCATTAGCTTGAAGTCTGTCCCTTTCTCTCGACAGTATTGCAACTTGGTTCTCTAAAGATTTGATCTTTGATTGTAATACAAGAACGTCAGTGTAGTAGCACTCCAGCCACACATCACATTGGTTGCATGATTTCTGCTCGGGCTTCGAAATAGCAGTCGAGGGTTTGTTCAGCTCACCGAGGGTTTCATTATGAAGCTTGATTCCTGGGTAATTAGGATTGTTCTTTAGGCATGGGGGCAAATTAGAAACATAGTCATAGGGTGGCTCGGAGCATAGGCCTTGGGAAAAAGGGTACTCTTCAGCTAGGAAGCGCTCGATATCGGAGTCCAAGTCCTCACTGAGAACTATGGGCTTTTTCTCAGCGTTTGGCGTAGATTTATTTGGGGAAAGTCTCGATATTAATCGAGCATTCTTTTTACCTTTTCTATCGACAGTAGGGTTACCTTTAACCTTCTTACTCACAAGCTTCTTTACAGCCTCCACCTTGTCTATTATGATGTCCGGTAGGTCTATATCAGGGCCAACCAAGGGTTTGGGAAGGGGGCGTAGGACATGGAAAGGCACGGGTGGCCGAACCACAGTCTCACTAACCACAGATTTTTCGATTTGGACAGACTCTGAATCAACAAAGCCATTTCAAGAGAGAAAAGCTTGCCAATTATCGCCGTGAAGGTTTAAATGGTGAACGACGATGAGTCTAATCAAGCCATGGTGAAACAAGCTGTTGTCAGCCTTCTCTCATTTAAACCTCTTAGCCATTTTATAAAGACTAAGAAGGAAGTAAAATGGCATGTTCAATGGATAACCCATGAAATTCATCAACAGTCGAAGGTGATAAAGAAAAACCAATCCATACCGACCCTCACAGGTCACAAATTGTTTAACCATTATCAAAAGATCATGCCACCTACGTTTAAGTGTGGAAATAGACATACCTTTGTCACAGGATGTGACCTTTCGTGATACGAATAGCAAAGGCCATGGCATCTCATCAACTTTAGAGTTTTTAAACCATCGCTGGCCCGTGGCTGATAATCCCATGGCAGAGCTAATGAATTCTTCATTGAGTTCAAGATGAATGTCACCTACTTTAGCCCTACACCCATCAAAGGTAAGGGAGAATTGCTGTGCAAAAAACAGATTGAAACCCTCGAACCTCTGTACAAACGTGAGCCAACCAATATCCTCTAAATCCTTACGGGCATTATCAAAGAGTAACAGAGCTTGACTACCATTTGGCTCAATTCGTACCACTGGTGCCATAGACAGGTGCACACGGTGAGCGATGTGAACGACCCAGGGTTTGAATCATAGCATATGCAGGGGAAGAATTCTCACAAGCTTACCCAAAACTAGCAAAGGTGAAACAGGGATAGGGGTAGACATTAATGACATATCGTGCGAAGGTGGCAGAGCTATTTTTGGTTCATGCACAATAGTCATATCCACAGTACAACTGCCGATGCTTATAACTATTCAACCCACTATTGTATAGGTTAACAATTATTCCATTCGCTTGACCAATGAAATCAATGGTAAGTGGATTAAAAATTCACGCGAGCCATAATTTTACCATAGTTTTAAAACCAAACAAAATAATCGAAACCAATACCAAGGGTCTGATTATGTGACATGTGTTGTATAGAATGATTTATACCAAGAGTTTAACCATAACACCAATGTGTTTTTATGAAACCAATGATCAAGGGAATCGATCAAAGAACATATAAATCCAATCACCAATGCATAACAAACTCAATCACTCATGAAGTGAAACTATATAATCAATCAAAGAATGTCAAATGAGTACAGATCAAGAGGTTTTGAGCACTACATAATGATAAGTAAATTGTAAACACAATGGGCATATCGACAAGAATGATAACGACAATTCCGTGACGATTTTAATGCGACTTCGAAAACCAAGTTTTCATGCTTGCAGTCGTGAAAACAAGAACAAAGGTAAGTGTGCAAATAGCGCAAAAATAATAGTGTCGTTTTATTCAAGGATTGCGACAAAAAGTAAGGTTTGCAAAACACTGGTGTAGGCAGCTTATAAGGATAGTAGAAAAATGTGAATTGGCTGCCAACATGACTGAAATCCATCGAATGCCAAAATGTTACAAGTCATCCATCCAATATCCATCAAAATCCAAAATGCCAAGTGTTGAACTGTCTCAACAAAAAACTTGTGAAGGTCAAATTGAACAACCAAATCCTTCATCCAATCAAGAAGAAAACATCATGTCATGACACAATCATCATAAAATGAAATAATGTAAGTTAGACTTCGAAACTTGAAGTTTGACATATCAATATTTCCCCCCTGTCAACTGAAAACTGAGAAGTCTAGATAATGACATATACCCCCCTTGAAAGTGGAAAAGGGTAATCAAACCGTCTTCGAGCAGAGTCTCCATACTCGATATGCAACTCATAAGTTTACATCAAGAGGGCCCCGATCATGCCCTGTATCATCCAATCCTGAAAAAGATTCATGTTCGTCAACTGTAGAAATATCTCCAATCAAATATGGTTTTACCTATGTATAAACTCATCGATAACATCGTTCCAATAACTCAACTTCCAAATACCAACATGAAGTCCCTAACCATTCAAAATTTACTTATTTTCTCTGAATCTTTGGTCGCTTCCAAGACCTTTATGAGACATGGTTTTTCTTCCCACATGTAACACAAGGGTGTAGATTAAAACAATATAAATCAACATGGCCAACTTGGTGACAATGTCAACATAGGACACATTCTTTGTCCAAATAAGCATAATTAACTAGCTAATCCTCAATACCTATATTATCATCAATATCATCAACGATATTATCATCAACTATATCAACATCCTGATCAACATCCTGTACATGTTTCTTATCAAATTCTTCCTTCCTATGAGGATTAACCAAAAAACCACCCGTAACAAAAGTAATTGGTTTAAAATGGTTAGGAATATGAAAAATGTTATCATAATCCTTTTCATATCCTAGTCCATATTTGTTTCGTTTAAATTGTAATACTTCCCATGGTCTAACAAAGTTATCTACATTTTCAACCCTTCAATTTATCCACTTTGTTTTTAGTGTAGTTAAGGCTACACCGATTTCATCAAAATAAAAATACTTGCAACTCACAATCAACAAGCTCAAGTTTTTTTTCTTGTTCCTTGGTGTCATCATTAAAATATGTCAACTTCTCAGTCAAAAATTTTGTTTGTGCAGTATGTGAAAACAAGTAAGAACATTAGTGAGCATTCCTTTTTTCATAGGAATTGTAGATTATGGAGTCTTTCTAATCAATGTGTGCAACATATTAAACATTTTGTCGATTCCTACCATTTTGAAGTACTTCAAATACGCCTAATGTGCAAAATCCAAGGCCTCCTTTTGAACCCCCTTATTCAATTTTAGGTCGGTTTTACAAAAACATGAATCATAAATGCTTGCTTACAAATTCAAAATGTTACTGCAAAAAATAAATCAAAAGATTGGCTAAGGCACACACATAAAGATCCTAATACACTTTATTCAATTTTGGGTGGGTCTTAAGATAAACCCCTTATAACTTAAAAAAAAAAATCCTCATAACACAAGGTAAGTACAATTTTACAAGCACAATATGATAGACCCCTTATAACACCTTTACAAAAACACCTTATAAACACCCTTAAAACTTCATTACGAAAAACATACCACCTCATAAATCCATTGAAAAACCATACCACCTTATAACTCCATTAAGTGTTATTGCAAAATTATGTCACCTTACAAAACCTTATGACTTTTTAACAATAATGACAAAAAGATAACCTCTACCTTTCTTTTTAAACAACACTTTTATGTGATGAATAAAATAAGGTAAACCTCCTTATTCACCCCATATCTTAAGAAAATACTACCTTATATCTCCTTATTAAAACCCTATAGATGTTTAACAATTCTGTGCAATGAGACTACACTTGATTCTATGGTGCTATATTGATTTCAATTGGTAAAAACCCTATTATAGAACCGATGTCCCTTAAATGTCAGAAAAATAATACTATCTAGACATCATACTTTGCTTTCATGTGCACATTCCATAAAATCATTAAAAAAATTTTTTTTAGTCATGACTGAATTAATTTTTAGGGTTAGGGTTATGTAGTCTTATGTCCACAAGAGTTGTCTATCCTTTCCAATAGAAAGTACCAGATTCATTGATTGCTTCTCCACCAAGCCACACTACATTGTCATCTCTTCTCCTTCAAACAACAACATTCTACACCCCTTCACGTCGATTTCTACAGAGTTGGAATGGATTAGGGTTGTTGCGAGCAATTGGAGGCCACAACACTAGTCCAAGAAAGTCGACACAATATATATATGATTGTTTGATCCAATTTTGATGGCTGCGAGCAAGATTTTGTTGGCCCTTGGATATATAAGGAAGAGAATATTAAGGAAGAAAGGTGAAGTGTGAACTGCGTGAAAGGAACAAAAATCGAGGAAGGGTCGAAGTGGGAAAATAAGAAGAAAACCCCAAGGGTCAAGTGGACCTAGGGTTTAGGCACCTAGGGTTTTGGATCTAGGGTTTTGACACCTAGAATTTTTCCATGTAATGCATAAATAAAGGTCTAGGAGAGTTGAAAGGGTTGCTCAATAGTTGGTTCGTTGACACTATGATTGTCTTTATTCATTGTTGAGTATTGTTGTTGAGATCAATATTGAGACTGTATTGTAAGATCTTCAGCTGGGTGTGCAAGGAGGGAAGGGGGAAAGAGAGAAAGAGAGAGATATCTATAGCTAAGTTCACATATAGAATTGTATGTTTCCACGTAATATATCAAGAAACAAAATTTTGTGGAGGTAGCCCTAGGGAGAGGGTGAACCACGTATATCTTGTTGTTCTGTGTGATTGATGATGTGTTATTTGTCATCTGTTATACTGTTATTACATTATTGTGTTATATCAGAGATATAAATTGCAAAGTAAGCGTAGTAAGGGTAAGTAATATCTAGAACATTTGGCATTGTGTTTTGGATTCACTTTTCATTTCCTCTAGTTGTAGACACCTGTGTCCTGCAACCCCCTATTGCTACTTTGGGTGAGACTGCATCTGTGTTGCAGATGTTGCCGAAAGGGCAAGTAGTTAGGGTTTGTTGGTGCACTATAAGAGTTGAACCCTGGGTCTTCCCCTGTGCCAACAACTTTCAACATATAAATGGTCATTTATAGAATCATAGAAAGAGAAAAAAACAAGTGGTTGTATTCAACAAAGTGACTTGTAGTTCTCAAAGAAGGTTTTATATCCCAATTCTATTTTTTGAGAGAATGAGAAGGTGTTTGGAGTGGCACACATATTCACATCCTTCAATGACACCTCTTTAGAAATGAATGGTCCTAGCACTTGGATGCTCCAGATATTCAAACAACAATCTATTTCAATGCTTCAAACAACAATTCGTTTTAATGCTTCAATCAACTCCATGCTCAAACAACATGATGAGAAAATCAAGGTCATTTTTATCCACGTATTCACCAGTTACAAATATCCAAGAAAATATAATAACTAACAAAATGAAGGAGACAAGAAGACAAAGAAAACTGGAAGAAAAGGTACCAAGCCAAGTCAATTCATATGTACATCAATAGTACATTAATAATACATCTCAAAGTAACAACCCCACAATCGTATCATAACTAACCAATTGTTAAAGTCTAGTTAGGACTTAGGATTATTTCTAACATGTATTCCTCATAAGAAGATAAAGTGAAATGGGAATATGAGCCAGTTTATGAGCTCATGGTTGTATTAAAGAAAATGTATAATTCTATTAATCTAAGGGCAATCTATGTATATGAATGCAAAGGAATACAATTGAAATACATGTTCACCGAAGGCGTGAGTAAAATGATTAGTGCACAAGGATACGTTGGAATGCATATGGTAAACATTAAACATACATGTAAGATGCATATAGGATTATTATAGTCTACGATTATATATAAAATGTGGTGGGGTCATAGATCATATGGCTGGTAATGATATGATAATAACAACATAAGTAAAATGTTGATGATGTTTATTTCCTACTTCCTTATGAAGATAAGGTTGAAACAATTAATGAAAGTTTGATTAAGGAAAAGGATGGAGCATTTCTAGATGGCCAACGTGTGAGATTGATATCTAGAGAAGGAATCCCTTGATAAAAAGGTCAGTTGACCAAGAATGAAATGATACATGAAGAGAGATAGAGTTTGAAATTTTACTACCTTGGGTATTAAGGAAGTTACCCAACTGGTATTCTTGAATTTGAATGGTTTTGTATTCCTGAATTTGAATGCTTTTGTAACAGTTAGACAAAGGTGATTTCTTTCTACCTATTTCCATGAGTGAGGGAAGAATGAGTATAATTATGAGTATGACCATGAGTCTAGTCATGAAAATGACTGTAAGTCCTCACTAAAGAACACCAATACTAAAGTTAAAATATCAATGTGTATGGATGACCTAGGAAAATGCAAGCAGGAAGCTTGCATGCTAACAACGATGTGTGTATAAATGGACATACATGAGTGCATGGGTTAAATACATTATAAATGTTATGGGATTTTCCCCTCATGACTTTGGGTCATGTCTTAGTAGAGATTGACTAAGTGAAAGATATAGACGTAACCCACATAAGACTTTTAATGAAATAACTACTTTATCAGAGAGGGAAGAAAGTTTCACACCTTGTATCCTTACGTTCGATGTTGTTCCCTGCTCTCGACCCTGGTAGTACTCTCGAGTCTTGCTTGAGTTAACCTACAAAAGAAGATCAAGAAAGTGTTGCAACAAGGTTTTTATAGCATAAAATCATACAAGTAACTGATAAATAGATTCAAATACGAATAGTAATTGAACATACATAAACAAATTGAATCAATACTACACAAGTATGGGGAAAAGAGAAATATATAAAGTTTTTAACAAGAACAGTTGGAGATTTATATTAAAAAAAGAGTTTGTGCTGAAGCACATTACATAGAGGAAAAAATTAATTATTTGGCCTATGTCCATAGTGCTATCTGAGAATACTATTGGATTCTGATGGAGAGCTTAAAGATGTTCCAAAAATAACTATTAAGCTGCCATGTAAAAATGGTTACATACGAAGACAAAATGAACAAAAATTTACAGACCATCTATAGAAACCTGGTTAGATATTTTGAGATGCTTCTGCATCTTCCTAGATATTTTCTTGAATTGCTTCTGGAAGTGGAATTCCATCTTCTGGATTTTGCCTTGCTAGAGCTAGCGCTGGGTCAAGAGGAGCCTGGTTTTTTTCATTTCTAGCTTCTGAATGGAAAGTTGAAGGAAGCCTTGAATCAATTGATTCAATTGAGTTTGCAGGGTGTTAAGGAAGACTGAGGGGGTTTCCCAATTGTTGACTAAGCAAGATGATATATCTGGTGTTTCTATTGAACCCACAAAGAACAATCATGAGCTCTTGGTTTATGCCTGTGCTCCTGTAACTGCAGATAGTTATGAATATTTGCATTGTGGTGCCATAGATCCTTATTTTTTGTTTGAATTTCCCGAAGCCGCGAATCCATTCTTTCCCCTAAATTTCTTATTACAACTCTCAAATATTGAATTTGTTCTCGAAGCTTCTCTGTAGCATAGGAAGGACATGAGAAAGAGGCTCTAGGTATCTTCCACATGATGAAAGAGGGACGCAAAAGCACAAAAGTATGAAACTCTTTGATGAATTGTGAATTCGTCTCTAAGGGAAGACGATTCCTAATCCACAAATGTGGTGATAATTTACCATTTGCACGCTTGAGAAGACATGTGATTTGGGTTACCCACAAACCAATAAGCTCGTCTATAGAGGAGATAAAAAATGATGATGCCATGGCTGTGGGAGGAAGTATCAGAGAGTACATGGGGTCTGTGGGACCTACATGCAGAAGGAATGAAGTGAAGAAAGGAGGCATGTGAGAGAGGAGGGGAGGTACTATCAAGGAGCCACAGGGCAGAGGAGGGATCACACGTCAGAAGCCATGGAGTTACAGATGTCTAGAGTGTGAGGGAGGTGGGGCTTAAAGAAGAGGGATAAGGTGGTGGAGGGAAGGCCTTGAGCTAGAGGGGAAGAGATGAGAATGGTAGAGTTGCTACAATGATAAAGTTCCAGGCAAGTATGGTGAAGTTGCCAAATTTAGAATTTCTGAAGGAAGCCACTCATGGGATTCATTTTGGTTGATGAAGAGTTGGATCTAATCCATGTTTTTCACTGATTTAGCTAATTGATCG
The DNA here is from genome assembly GCA_032191745.1 of Picea mariana. Lineage (NCBI taxonomy): Eukaryota > Viridiplantae > Streptophyta > Pinopsida > Pinales > Pinaceae > Picea > Picea mariana. Next base: position 184,587 of record JASDQU010242090.1, read on the forward strand.
ATGACTTGATTTTAGGAGCAGAGAATATGAAAGAATTGGATGACTGAATTGATATTTTAGGTTTTTTATCTGAGAATGGAGACCACTGGGAGTTTTATTGTTTGATTTGTTAGTGCCGAGAAGTTCCTTAATAATTAGTTCAAAATATCCAAGAACGATTAGTTCATGAAGGTTTCTAGATATTGCAATTTGAAGCCCCATGTAAATTTCTAGGATTTTTTCTTTATTGTTGGTGGTATTTCCAAGCCCCCAAGAGTAGTCCAAGATATTTTGTCCATCAGAGTCTATAATGATTCCCCCTACACCTTCCACCCCTGGGTTACCTATAGGAGATCCATCGAAGAAAAGAATAGGAGAGGATTTTTATCGTTGCCAATGAAGGAAGTCAAGATCCTTGAATCATAATTTCCACTTTTACCTCTTGGCATCTTTGTTTGGTGAAGGGAGTTGTCTTGGAGTTGTGAGAGATCCATTCTTCTTCATTTTGTTCCAAGGAAATTGATGAATCAAGCTGTATTGATATGGAAGAGAAGAATTCAGAGATTAAGCCACAAATTTTGGTAAATATGCACTGTGGGGGAAGGAACTTCTCACAAAAAATTTCTTGGTTTCTTGCTATCCATATTTCCCAACAGGAAAATTTGGGGATTTGTCTCCATAGAAGGGAGAGGAGTTTCTTGTTTTTGAAGCTGCCAGCATATCTTTGTTTCCAATACATGAAAAAATCATTCCAATTCTCGGGTGGAGAGGGTTGAGGGAAGAGAGGGAGGTAGAGAAGATTCCAAATAATTTGAGAAGAGAGAGGAAAATCCAAGAAAAGGTGAGGGATGGACTCTATGGCTTCGAGACAGAGAGGGTATCTTGAAAGACCCATTATTCCTCTTTTTTGCAAGTTCTTTGTAGTTAGGATTTTTTCATGAACCATCAAACAAAAGAAGATATTAACTTTAGGAAGAGAAGGACCAAACCAAATTTATTTTCATATTTTTGAGACTGGAGGGCCCTGAGCGGAGGATTGGAGAGAGTAACATGCTTTAATTGTGTAACTACATGGGCCCCAACCATGGGAATTAGATTTATGAGAATTAATGGGAGCACAACCAACCAACATATTGAAGAAGAGGAAAGCCAAAGGGAGAAGATCAGTAGGGGTGTTTGAAAGTTTCCAATTTATCCAATTGCCATCAGGGGCCCAGATGCATAAGTCTTTGAGAAGAAGTAGACCTTTTGAGTAGCACCATTCTTTCAAGGGGTGAAGAGAGTCTTGTCTTCCTAATGGTTCAAGATCCAAAATATGATCTTTACAAACATTTATCTGAGATCCATTTTCCAGGGCCTAGGAGAGTTTAGATTTTATGATATGAGCAAAGCACTTCAAGAGATGCCAAATTGAGGATCCAGGGAGCTGGGGAGGGGAGGCATCCAAGCAATGAAGTCTTGAGGAGTCGAAGTATTTGGAAACAAGAGCATATTTCCACCATTCCGAAGGGCATGAGATTTGACACCAGACATGTTTTTCTCCTAGATCTGAGTTCATTAGGCTAGGGTCTCTGATAGCTAGACCTCCTTTGTTGAGAGGTTGGAAAATATGTTTCCATTTAAGGAGGTGAAATTTCTTTGTGTTAGTTTCTACCCCAGCCCAAAGGAAACTTCAGAGAGCTTTGGATAGTTTTTCAAGGGTGCCTTTAGGGGAAAGTAGACCGAAACACTGAAAGATGGATATTGAGAAGAGAAAATAATTGAGGAGCACCTTTTTTCCAGTTGGGTTAAGCCAACATCCCCCCCAAATTTGGATCCTTGAGATAATTTTGTCAATAACATCCTGCCAGGCAATAGAACCATAAGAATTTAAGAAAATAGGCATACTAAGATATTTGAAATGGGTGCAAGTAGTGATGTC
>JASDQU010242090.1:186586-200377 GCA_032191745.1 Picea mariana
GCTTTCAATCAATATAATATATTAATATGTCCCTTTCCCATAAAGCTAATGTCGCTTTATTGTATAACTCCTTGATCATATACATAGATTAATTGTTGAATATATTGAATTGTCTTCACTTCGATTGGTTTGTTTTGTTGTGGTCTCGACGATACAAGAGCATTGGAGTGAAGCTTGGAACAACAAAGACACAAGGAAGTGATCATAAGGTATGTACATGATTCTTTCCTCCTAGTTCATTCAACAGTTAAAATTTAGGGAAAGTGTATTATTCTGTCCTGTTTTGTTCTAGATCCAGGTGGATCTAGGGAGATCGGTTTGTGTCCGCACTTACGGATTAATCCTGAAACAAAATTGGTGACTCCGCTGGGGAGATTCCCTTTTTCTTTATGGTTTTTGAGTTTCTCTGTGGCCATTTTCTCTAGTTTCATTTTTCTCCTGTTTTGTCAGTCTCTGAGTCTTCAGGATATCCTGATAGACTTACTGGGTCCAGAAGCTTGTTTGAATTTTGCTTTCATTTTCAAAATTTTTGTCATCTTCAAGAATTCTCGCACTGTGTTTAACTACAGCCTACGAGAATCAGTCAGGTTCACACTCTGCACATAGGGTTCAGTGCAAGTACCTTGCACCTTGCTAAAAGCTTGCCTGCGAGAATGTATGATACTCGCACTGTGTCAAACTGCTTGCCCGCAAGCAAGATTTTTTCAAAATTTTGAAATTGATTTTTGATTTTTCCAACTGCTCAGATTAGTTGATTTACATCTTATGAGCTTATTGGACTATTGATTGACATGATTCTTGCCTTAGTTTGCATGCTCGAACAGTTTTAGGGTTTCAAGGTTTTTTATTGTCCTTTGTAGCTTGACTTTCGTTTCTTGGCTCTTATTGGAAACCTCATTCTCTCTGACTTTTAGAGCTGAGTGTGTCTGATTGGCTGAGAACCAGTGATTGGTTGAGAGTTAAGTGCTTTATGTTTCTCATTTGCTTGTTGGTTTGAAAGAACGTTTTTGTTTGCATTGAGAAGACTCATTGGTTTGCTCTTTTTTTTTTTTACTTTCATTGAAAGAGTTCATTGGGTTGTTATTGCTTGATTCTTTATGATTTGATTTTATGCTTTCTCATTGATATAGTGAGAATTCTTTTTGGAAAGTGAACAATAAGATTTTCTTTCAAAAACATTGTTTTTGTCTTTTAGAAAACATTGAAAAAATAAAATTTTAGAGTTTGTTGAAGTATTTGAAAAAGACACATAGAGATCGTCCTTTGATAAATGATTGTTTGCATTGACATTTGAAAGGAAATTGTACATTGCATTGTAGTACAGGGTTGATTTGGAAAATTTTCTCTCTCTCCCATAAATAGGATTCATGGAATGAAAATTATCATATTTCATTGTTATCCTTGCATTATTTGGGTCAGAGTCATACAACACGAGTTTCACTTCCGTTACCTTTGAGTAAACAACAACTTTTAAAAACAACGCGTAATCTTAAAATTTGTCTAGTAACTCTTTTCTAGGGCTCTTTTACACCAACATTTAGCTAGGCTAGTGATTTGGAGTAGGAAGAGAGATACACTCTCCAAAATCTCAAAACACACAATAGCATCTTAAGCTAGGGAGTGTTAAATTCCATTTGCAGCATATTGTCCTGGGAAGCCCTTCTAACACAAGGGTCAAACACTAGGTCGCATTGGTGTTTGCAGAGTTACTAACCCTGCTTTGTTGACATCAGTGTAGAGATTTCACGTATTACGGGAATCACTCTGAGGTATACCCACAATGATGAGTGGAAGCCTTTTGAGTTGATTTCGGGCTTGATACCCTGCCCTTGCGTGTGGATCGGACTGACGACTGTTCCCCCAGGATTTACTGTTGTTGGTGGTGACCTTAGTGGCCTATCTCTCTAGGTTCTTACCCAAGGTGATTGTGGAGGGGAAAGTCTTCACGGTACCTAGAATTGACGTTGATCAAACTCACTCGGGCTCCTTGGAGGGTATACCCACGATTATGTGTAGGAGCTTGCACCAGGGTGTAAGTCTGTTAAGCAGGTCGTCAATGTAACTTTTCCACCTTAGCCCCACCCCTTCTCATCTCGTTGTTGCGACGTTGGATTTCATCACCAACTAGTGGCTTCGAAATTAGAAGGTATTGTTTGCTTGGTGTTTGTTGCCTAGATTTTTCTTTACTAGTGTGTGTTGTTTGTTTCTCAAAGTTGACCATAGGATTTTCTTCGCGGAGCTTGTTACTTGTTTACAATTGCTCCTCCACGACGTTCACGTAGAATGCAAGGTTTATCTCCGGAACATACAGACGCTTCACAACCCTTGCATACAGTGACACCTGAGGGTACCCCTGAAGGTTCCCCTCATCAGAGTGAAGTCCAAGACGTTTCTACACCACCTCCACGGGTAGAACGCACTGATTCTCTAGAATATTTTCGAATTACCAATACTAGAGAGGACTATCACATTCGTCATGGTGAATGACCTTTTGTGTGATTAAATCCTTTTGAAGAAGCAGTTATTACATATTCTGAATCAACTGTTGGGCCTTCTCACGGTGTAGTAGGCCAAGACCCTTTTTGGTCAGGTGATTTTCGACGAGTCCTTTTTGGTACTGAGTCACCTCCAGTCTACGAAATCAACCCTCCAGTGTTTTCTGAGACAGAAACTATGCCGGTGAATACCACTTATCAATTTGTTCTCCATCCTGAGATGGCCCATCTCGCGAATACTACGAGTGTCCAAACCGAAATCCCTGCAACTACTCTTGCTCCTATCAATACCCAGCGAATGCCTAAGGTTAACCCAAATTTACCTCCTGGTTACCATGCGTTGAATGCTTCCAATCCAACACCTCCGCAAACCCCAGCCGGTTCTCCAGGTGGTCCTCCTTTTCTTGGGCATCCTATTCCCAGTTTTATCCCAACACTCCCTCAATTTCCTTCTGACAATCCTAATCCGAGTGGCACTATCCCGACTGTTGCACCAAACTTATAGATTCCTGTTGGTGGACAGGGTGGTACGGTTCCTTTTCCTTTTCCTGGACACAATACAGTTACTATGCAACCTACGGTTGGCACACAACTTCCGGGTGGAACTATACCTACGATAGGGGGACCAACCTCACCTTTTGGACAAAATATACCTCCTGAATTGGCCCATTATTGGAATCAGCTTCTACAAAACTTTCCTCAAAATGCTGCGGGGCATCAAACTGTCCCTACTATAGGCCAATTGTATCCAGGTATAACCAATCCTATTTGGGGTTCGGGTCAAACTACTCAACCTCAGGTCCTTACTCAAACTCAAGGTTACAATCCTTGGGGTTACTATCCTATCCAGCCACCACCGAATCAGCCAGGGTCTTCCCTCTACAGACAGTCTGCTTATGGTCCTACTAGTTTGCCGACAAGGCTTCCACCCCAAAGCCATCAGTACCCACAAGTAAACCAACAGTTACCTTTTCTTGCTACCTTGGATTTGCCAGATTTGTCTAGGATTCTCAACGATCCTATTCGTCACTCTCCCCAATGGCCTTCTATTCCTGCTAAGATTCCATCGGATATTCCGAAATTCGATGGCAAGGCGGGAGAGGACCCAAATAATCATGTCATGACTTTTCATTTATGGTGTTCGTCCAACTCGCTGATGGATGACTCCATTCGTCTACGTCTTTTTCAATGAACCCTTACCGGTTCGGCTGCGAAGTGGTATATTGAATTTCCACGAGGTTTCTTTTTTTATTTCAACACTCTAGCTATGGATTTTCTCACACATTACCAGTTACCGATCTATTATGATACTGGGACTAAGATTTTGACTTCTTTCAAACAAACTAAAGGCACTCATATATCAGATCATATTCATGAGTGGTGAAGGAGACAACGTCTCATTAAAATTGAACTCCCTGATCAGTTACTGGCAGAATGGTTTATGAAATCTTTCGTGAATGAAATTGGTAAAGACATTGCTATGGGTGGTGTTGTTATAGAGGAGTAGGCTATAAGTCACGCTCAGTATCTTGATCTTGTTTATTCGCAAACGGGAACACTTTATGATTTACTACCTGAACTACCTCATCCTGGTACTTCCAACACTTCAACTGCTCCAGCTGCCTCGCATGCAGCTGATGGTGTGATTGGTACTGCTCATACCCACTCACATTCTGTTTCAAGTACAACCCCTAAGTCTACATCTTCTAATGTTCAAAATGCTCCATCTCCTGCCCCTTCCACCGGTAAAACTTCTGAGGTGAACGTTGTTAAATCTACACCAACCGGTAAAAATAAATCAAAGAAAGGAAGAGGCAAGAATAAGGAGAGTAAAAATAATAATCAGAATGAGCAAACTAAAACCCCTCCTGTTGAAGATCGGGATAAGCACAAACCATGCTACCCTTTCCTTATCTGTGGTGACGATCACTACACAAAGGATTGTCCTCGACGTGCCGAGGTTACTAAGTTCCTTCAAGGAACGCCGAAATCCTCTACGCCAACAGTCTTGTCCCAACCCTTCCCGTCTCAGCAACAGGCCTCGTTGGTCATCCATGACCAACCCTCTACTTCTACGACATCATATGTTTTTATATGTACCGGTGATTCCAAGAAAGACAACGTTGCATTTGCCACTAGAGCTAAAGACTATATTCCATCTAAAGAAAAGGTTGATGATTCACCTCCTGATTTGGTACAACCCTCTCCACCGAATCCACCTACGAACAGTCCTCTTCATCTCGAATGATCGAGTCTTGATACAGTTCTGTGACCACCCCCGAAAGGTGTCGTTAAGAAATCAACCTTCAATCCTCATGCTCGTGCGGCCTAGAACTATAGCATTGTCAAAGATCTAGCCCAAGCACCTTCAACAATGTCTACCCTTGAAGTCCTTCAGTCTTGTCCTGCACAACGAAGGGCTCTGTTGAAATCTATAGGTGGAATTGATCCAACAGATACGAATTTGATAGTCTTTGACTTGGAAGACCATATTCCAAGATTACCCCCATAGCTTGCGTTTCAGATACAAGTTGTTGTCGCCGACAAGAACATTTGTCGAACTGTTATTGATGAGGGTGCCTCTACGTGTGTAATGTCTTTTGCTTGTTGGAAAGCTATTGGCTCTCCTCCTTTAAACGAATCACAAAACACTTTGAAAGCCTTCAATGGCTTTGGTTTTAAGCCTTACGGTGTTCTTCCATCATTGCCTGTCACTCTAGAGGGTAAGACAGTCCAAGTTGAAGTGGAAGTTTTCGATGCTCCCCTAGATTATAATCTTCTTCTTGGTCGTAGCTGGATAGATTCTATGCACGCTGTTGTGTCAACACTTTTCTGTGTCATACAATTTCCTCACAAGGGAAAAGTTGTTATGGTTGATCAACTTGCCTTCTTTAATTTTGATACTCGCACTGGCAACGTGCCGTTTATAGCTAAAACCCCACCGGGTTACGAGAATGTTGGTGTCGGTCTTTTAAAAGACTCTTCGTTAATGGGTACTTTCCCCATACCGCTACCACCTGATGTTCCACGCCCGTTAGTTGCTTCTCTTAATATGATCTCCACTGTACCTCATGAGCTTCCTGTGTCTTCTGACCCTTGGATAGTCCCTAATCCAGGAGATCATACTTGTTTCGACGACGTCATGCCATTGAGTCTGGTTGAGTCTTCTTATCAAGCCATTCAATCGGCAACACCTTTTACGCTCTCTCTTGAGTTGTCTCCCGATCCTTTCCATGTCATCTTTCCCACTGACGAGATGATCATGTTCGTCATGGAGGACACCCCTTGGGATGATGGGCATCATCATTCCATACTGTTTCTGGAACAACACACTCTCGAGAATTACCAGCGGATTTCGACTCTGCCGACCGTTGTTGTTATATCAACTGTTACCGGATCTACACATGATGTGTTTTTCGAAGGGAACCTCAGTAATATTTCTCCCACAATACCCATTGATATATCAGTTAAACCTGGGATAGTTGAAAATGTTCACATTGGAGCTTCGTGTTCTCCTGAGGAAATCGTCACCTATACATCTCTGTTTAAAGAATTTCGTGACATCTTTGCCTGGAGTTACGAAGAGATTCCAGGTATCGACCCTGCCATTGTGGTGCATGAGATTAAGACATACCCCAGAGCTAAACCGGTCTGGTAGCGCCTTCGTCCGGTCCATCCACGTAAAGCGGTAGCTATTAAACTCGAAGTTGAAAAACTTCTCAAAGCCGGTTTTATTTATCCCGTGGCTCTGACAGAGTGGGTTTCCAACCCTATATCGATTGATAAGAAAGGTGGTAGTATACATGTTTGTGTTGATTATCAAGATATTAACAAAGCCTGTCCGAAAGACAACTTTCCAACCCTTTTCGTCGACCAGATTGTCGATGACTGTGCTGGCAGTGAAATCTTTTCTCTCATGGATGGATTTTCTGGCTATAATCAAATTAACATCACTCCTGAGGACCAACATAAAAATGTTTTTATTTGTCCTTGGGGTACTTTCACCTATAGAAAACTTCCCTTCGGTCTTAAGAACGTGGGCGTGACGTTTCAACGTGCTATGTCTTATGCGTTTCATGATATAAATCATATTGTTCAACCGTATTTGGATGAATTGCCAGCTCACTCTTTACACCGAGTCGATCACCCCAATCATCTTTGAGAAATTTTCATTCGTTGTCGGTTCTATCGCATTCGTCTAAATCCTCATAAATGTGTCTTTTGCATAGAGTTCGGTCGTCTTCTCGATTTCATTGTTTCGTGTCAAGGGATCCGGGTAGATCCTCTTAAGGTTGAGGCGATTCTTAATCTCCCTCCTCCTTCCACACTCCATCAGTTATAAAGTTTGTAGAGGAAAGCAAACTTTCTTCGTCGTTTCATCCCTAATTATGCCGAGATTACTTGTGGGTTCATGCGGCTACTTAAGAAAGGTTCAGAGTTTGTCTGGGATACCGTGGCCAACAATGCTTTCGAGGCTTTGAAGTTGTCCCTCACGAAAGCTCCACTTCTCTTCCCTCTTGATTATAGTCGGGATTACTTTCTTTATCTAGCTTCCTCCAAGTATACTATTGGCACGGTTCTCATTCAGGAGGATGATGCGCATGATGAACATGTTGTTTATTACTTGAGTAGAAGTCTCACATCCACTGAAATCAAGTACCAGCATGTTGAAAAACTGGCTTTGGCTTCTGTTCAAGCGATTCAACGTTTTTGCCATTACATTCTCTTTAGGAAAACTACAGTGATTTCACATTGCAACCCTATGCAGCATATTTTGACAAGTCAATTGCTAGGGGGCAAGTACTCCAAATGGATTGTCTTTCTCCAGGAGTTCGACTTGGAATTCGATCGCGCCACGTCTAAGAAATCCCTGGTTTTTGTTGAGTTAATATGTGATTTTCCCCACTCTGCCATGGAAAATGTAGCAGTAGATTCATTACCTGATGAATCACTTTTCCTTATCAGCACTGACGATATTTGGTATGGAGATATCATTATATATCTCCAAACCCAGACTTTCTGGCCTGCTTTGTCTAGTACTGAACGACGTCGTGTCCGTTATCAAGCTCGTTAGTACATTATCCTTGGAGATACTCTTTACCATCGAGGAATTGACTCTGTTTTTCGACGTTGTTTGACTTTTGACGAAGCCAAGAAAGCTTTGAATGACTACCATTCTGGAGCATGTGGTAGTCATATGTCTGGGTATGCTACTGCCCAGAAGATCTTACGTGTAGGATATTTTTGGCCTTCTTTGTTCAATGACTGCATTACTGCTGTTCAAAAGTGCCATGCCTACCAGACCTACAATCAAAAAATTCGGTCGCATCCTGCTCCCCTTCATCCTGTGGTCTCAGTTGGTCCTTTTGCAAAATGGGGCATTGATTTCATGACATGTCACCCTCACTCGGCCGGGGGGCATGGTTACATCATTGTAGCTGTTGATTATTTTACAAAATGGGCCGAGGCGATGCCAACATTCGATAATACTGGAAAGACTGCAACGTTATTTCTTTTCAACCATGTCGTAGCTCATTTTGGTATTCCTCAAGTTATCGTTACTGATCACGGTAGTCATTTTAGGAATTTTATGATGTCTGAACTTATGGAAAAATTGGGTCTTCGTCGTGATAGCTCAACACCCTATTATCCACAAGCTAATGGCCACGTCGAAGCAATCAATAAGGTTCTTATAACTATGATTCGACGGATGATAGGAATTCATAAAACCAGTTGGCACACGATGTTGTTTTCGACATTGTGGGCATATCAGACATCTGTTAAATCCGCTACTGGGTTTACGACCTTTCGATTAGTCTATGGCATGGAAGCCGTTCTGCCAATAGAATGTGAGATACCTTCTCTGAAGCTAGCTGTAGAACTCTTACCCAATACTTCTACTGAAGAGGAACATCTGTTGTATCTGATACGATTAGATGAGACCTGACGTGATGCCACTCTAGTAATAGAAGCCCAAAAGAAACGCGTTAAGGAACAGTATGATAAGAATGTCAAGCCTCATGTTTTCTCTGAAGGTGATCTTGTTCTTCTATATGAGCAAGATAAAGATGTCTTAGGAGCTGGGAAATTTGAACCAATGTGGCGTGGTCCTTACATTGTTTGTAAAGTTTTGGAAAAAGGAGCGTATGAGCTGGTTGATTACGATGGTATACCTTTGAGTGAACCCAAGAATGGGTTGTACTTGAAGAAGTAGTATGCATAAGTTATTTGTGCAAAAGTACTTGTATTTTATGTATCATACTTTGTGTGTGTTACTTTAGTTTGCTTTTGACGTTATCTGGTCTCTACCCTTATGTGACATTGTGTTTGATTGCCAGATGTCGGAGTATTCGCTACCTTATATTGGCTTCGCTGATGGTGCTAGTCGTAGTACTCAAAACTTAGCTTCAGCTGCATGGGCAATCTATGCCCCAACAAACGAGCTTATATCTTTACGAGGTGTATGTCTTGGCTGAGCAACCAAAAATATCACAGAGTATAGCGTCGTTATTGAATTATTGGTTGATGCTATCTCTCTCGGAATTCGTCATTTGGTTGTGTGACTTGACTCACAACTTGTAGTACTACAGCTAAGTAATGTCTACTCTATCCGAAGTCCTACTTTGTTAAGGGTATATTTGCGGGTTCACCTCTTGGAACGGTATTTTGATCACATCGAATATCAACATATTCCTAGATGTCTTAATACATTAACAGATGCTTTGGCTAATTATGTATTGGACAAACATTTAAATCATTTTTAAATCAAACACATTACAATTCACACAATGTAAAGTAAACCAGTAGAAGCCGTCTGTATATATATAACGATCAAAAGAGTTTGTTTTTACAAAAATGTTTGTCTGAAGACCAAAATATCAAAAAAATGAAGCTTATAGCTTTTGCATAGTGACATCACGGATGACGTTCATGGTAACACACAATTGCCCTAGCTACCCTGCGGAGCAGTCGACCCATAGCTGCTGAAACCCCTATAGTATGACGCTGATCACGTCGTGGAACCTCTTCCAGAGTCATATCTGGAATGTCTGTTATTAGGCCTTCTAAGTTCTGTTCCACCACCTAGTAATCTTCAACGTAATGTGGTAATACTGTTGCTGCTTCTCCTTGTCGCTAGATAGGAGAGGTACCAGGAGGTCTATACAGTCCAATGTCTGTGTTATCAACAAATATTTTGTGTTAGTCTTTGGATAAATCTATAAAACAAAAACATTTAAATATGATGAAAATTCAAAAACATTTTAAAAAGAGAAAATTTGTGTACTTCTTACCAAGGTCTCCCCACTGAGCATCCTCAGGTAGTGCTAGATCTGGATATCCTCAGAAATCCAACCCGACATATGCATAGTCATCGACCATCAGCATCTGGTTTTGCAACCAGTCAAAGAAAATATCGTCATATTTGACGATTGGTCCTGCCATGTGTCGGGCCATGAGCCGACACCATCGTAACATCCTCGGATCCCTAGGACCTGGAAAGTTCCACTCAACCTGTAAACGAAATAAAGGGACCCTCTCTAGAAAGAAGGACACTAATAAATATCCATATCCAAATTGTTTCAGATCTCCCCGCCTACACTTAGTCAACTGTTTTTTGATACTGTGCAATACTGCATCAGCCCAGTTAAATACTCGAGGCTCAGTACACTCGATGGCGTACGAGAAATAGCTCTGCAATGCCATATGGAGAGTGGCACTTCCAGCCATCTAAGAAATTGTGAAGAGAATAGTGCAGAGAGTCAAGTCAGTTACTCCCCAGATTGCCACTTTCACTTTCTTTCTTTTGGCCTTAGGTACGCAGTATTGGTTGCAATATTCACTCATTTTTAACCTGCCTTCTCTACTGCCGATCATACTGACATAGGACCCATGCCTGGCTAATACGGTCAAGAAATATATGTCCTCGATTTCAATAGCTAATGTGTGAGATCCTACAATAAAAACTTGCTGGTCCGGATCCCACATTCGGACTAGATACTCCAATAATCGGACTTGGGCTCTCATACCCGGGATACGAAAGTATTTTAAGAGACCATAATCTCTTAAAGAAGCTATGGTGGGAGGGTGATTCTCGGCATTTGCGTTATCCTCCTCATGTTCTCGTTCTCGCCACTCAAGCACCATGTTTGTGGCTATTTATCTGCATAAGAAACATACAAACATGATTAATGATCTTATTCATGAAATGCATCTTTTCCTTTGGCTAAACGTTTCAAAAAATTTTGAGTTCTACGCTGCTCGTAGGTGCCATATTATGCATATTGTGAACTTCTCGCAGGTGGCTTAAGGCCCACCTGTGAGAACGAGTCATTCTCGCAGGTCCCGTATGGGCCACCTGCGAGAATGTCTCCACGCATATATGGTTTAAAAAACTAACTTAAAACATAACTTTTAACCAATGAAATCAAATTTTTAAACCATGAAAAGATCAGGAATGAAGAACTTACCAAGATGTTGCTGACGGCTCGTCAAATGATCACTCGTAGCTCCTGAAAATCGACACCGAATTCAGAGGGTAAAATGAGGGTTTTTGGAACTCAATGGTAAAAATGTGAAATGATATGGTAAATTTAGTTATTTACTCATTTTAATTACTTTTTACTATATCAAATTTGGGTTTTTTATGTTTATTTATTATTTAAACCTAATCACTAATGTGAAAATGAGTGTAATGACTTGTAGGTGTGAAACATGGATGATTATGGATAGAGTTTTCCCTAGTGTGGTGTGATTTTGATTGTTTTTTATGGTTTTTACATAAAACCTCAAGCGTCTTTTTGTCCGTTCTTGCGCTTATAAAAAAACATAAGAACGTGATCGAGCGTCGTTTTATCACTTTTTCGGGCTCACTGTGGTTATACGAAAAAGGAACCCGCCTGGAGTTCTCTTTAAGCTCTTTTCAGACTCTCTAAACATGAAAAGATTGCCAAGCGACCTTGCTATTTCCACGCTCGATAAAGTATTTGAAGTATGTGTCTTTCGAGTGATAGTTTAACCCTTTTTCGGTCTCATTGGACTACTGTACGAAAAAGGAACTAAGAGAGTTCTCTTTTAAAGTGTTTTTCTAAACTCTATAATCTTGAAAAACCTTCGAGTTTACTATCTCTGGACTCGTTAAACAAACATTGACAGACCTGTGATGGGACCGAACCACTCCTTCTTAGGGTTTGTTAAAAATACTCTTAGGGACTCATCCGAAGGATGAGCTTATATTAACAAGCATATGTGATCCTCTTTAAGCTTGCATAAAAATAAAGAGGTACTTGCCAGAAATGGTGGGGGAAAATTTGGGAAAGGGATATGTTTCATCTTTGTATTGATTGGCAGTAAGTGTCGCTCTTGAACATGACACCCCCTATTCATCATTTGAAGTTGGTTTGGGAAATATTTCGATCTCTCACAAGGTCATTCCATGTGTCGTATTTGAGTCAATGCTGCCAAATCATTGGTCGTGTCATTCATATGTTCAAGAGAAGTCCATCTGAAACCTATATTGAGTCGACCATTTGCAGTTATTCTTTCTCTCTGTGTCGGCCTTCCCTATGTCCAAGTCCAATTTGCAAAATGCTTTGTTTCATCTTCAAACTCTATTACTCATTTCGTGTCATTGATGGAGGATACATCAAGGCCCTCCTGTGGCGAGTTTTGTTCCATCGACTTCAGCTCATTATCCAGAATCAAGACTTAGAAATTATTCAGTACCTTGGAGCTTGCATGCCTCAATGGTAAGTTTCCTTGCTTTTGACAGTGGGTTTACATCATTGACCTATGATTGAAAGATTCCGTCAGGTGTTCAACATCAGATCATTTATTCACAGTTGATGGATTGTACTATAGTACCTTGGGAGTCATTGACATCAATGGTGATTTTCCTCGCACTTGTTAACGATTTCATCAATGACCGATAATCAAGTGGTTTCTACCATGTTCGACTTCAACACATGTAATCACATGGTTAGATTCGTACTTTGGGTGATGAGATTGAAGACCCTGGATATTGTCTTAGTGATATAGGTTGCAATGGAGTATGTATAATTGGTGACACATATATCCACTGTGTATGATTCGTGGCTATGTCATCTTGATTTGAAAATTTATCGCATAGATCCACAGTGTATTCCGGTGGCTATGCTATATTGTGACGGTATGGATCCACAGTGTATGATTGGTGGCCATGACCTTTGATTATGATGTCATTAGTCTATAGTATGAGTATGGGAATGCCTACCTCAGAATTGATATATATGATATTCTGCCTATGCTTGGATGTTTGTAGGTTTTCGATTAGATGTGATCTTGGCTCTTGACACACACATGCAGCTTACAAAGTCTATTGACTGTCACTGGTTCCAATATCAGACTTTGGGGGGCATTCTGTTATCCATAATTTTGGTCATCATGATGATGTAATCATGATGGAGAAACTAGGCTCTTCACTAGAACACTTTCCTGAGAAAAGTTACCTTTGTCTCTTTCCAGAAATCATATTTTTAAGGGAGGTTCGCAGGATACCTATATATTTGCCTGCGAGAATGCATGATTCTTGCAGGCTGCATTAAGCTGAGGTGCGAGAGGTTCACACTGTACCTAAATATCAGGGTGCGAACATCTTCTAAAGGAAGAAAAAAGATAAATTCTCGAACCTTCTAGAAGGGAATCTTCTAGAAGGATGAGTTGGCATTCATATGGTTATCTAAGTGTTGGTTTGTTGGTTGTGGAGCCTGATTATATTCTTGATTCAGAGGTCCTTGCTTTCAGCCGTGTTTATACCCCATGAAGTATTTACACCCCAGAAGTATGTACACTCTTCCATGCGAGGGAGTGCAGAGGGGGGGTACCCCCTCTACGGGGTCCGGGGGGTCTGGGGGCAAGCGGGCCCCCAAAGCAAAAATTGCCTTGTAAAAGTATATTGTAATTTCATTGTAAATTTGGACCGTTCATTATAAGGTTACAGATCTAACGGTAGAGATTATGTTAGAGTTTTTTTTTTCCCTAGAAGGCAACCCTCTTTTATGAGGGAAATGTATTGCGGCTATGGATGATGGTGAATATTGTATTCTGAGAGAGGAGACTGTGAGAGAAAGAAGAGGAAGTTACAGGGGGTTTTGCTGTAGGTTGTATCCCTTCATTTGCTGGATAATAATAAAGGAAGGACCTAGCAATTTCTCTGGTGGACGTAGCCCACACTGGGTGAACCACGTAAATCTGTGTCTCTCTTGTATTGTGTGTCTTCTGTGTTTTGTTTCTGCATTTGTTTTATTTTATTGCTCCGCGG